>VUQG01041553.1:33525-84620 GCA_015106755.1 Etia nguti | reverse complement strand
AGACAGGATTATGTGTGTGTGTGTGTGTGTGTGTGTGTGTGTGTGTGTGTGTGTGTGTGTGTGTGTGTGTGTGTGTGTGTGTGCAAAATGGAAACAAACTAATTGATCTGATTTGATAGCCTATCTGGGACAAAGAGCTTTTAGAGTCGTCCCTCTTTTGGAGTGTTTCTATATGTTTAGTAAAGCTGCAGTTCTAATGGAGCTGACTGCCTGCAGTTCTTCTGCCTCTTATAAATGCAAACCCTAATTAAAAAAACATAAACAAAAAAATGGGACTCTGTTTAAAATGTAAATAAAACAGAATGCAATGAACAGCAACATGTCCCAAGAAGTTAGGTCGACCAATTGTTGTTGGTCCAACAGCTGGTCTTTTCAGACATTCCCAGATGTTTGCAGACTTTTTGTTAATGGAAGAGGGAATGCTGCACAGTGCTAAACATGGCGCTGTCCCAACTTTTTTGTGACGCTTCCAGTAAATTGAAAGTGAAAGTAGACATCCCAGTTCTTTTGTACATACATATGGTACTTCTGTTTGTCATCTTCTGTTTGTGCCCAGTGTTTTCAGTTTCGGAAACTCAGTTTCTGTTTGATATTTTCTGTTTGACTTTGTTGTAGCTTTCAATTTGAATATTACCTTTGCTCAGGTTACATTTTTATTCTGATTTAGTATTCATAGTTTTCTTTGTTAGTTATTCTCAGGTTTTTTCTCTCCTCCTATGTTCTGTATGCCTAGTCTGTGTATCTGTTAGGTCTCCCCTAAGGGAGAGGTCCACGACCCTTCGGAGAAAGCTCATTTTCACCGCTTGTACCTGCGATCTCGTCCTTTCGGTCAATACCCAAAGCTCATGACCGTAGCTGAAGGTAGGGATGTAGATGGACCGGTAAATCGAGAGCTTTGCTGTTACGCTCAGGTGTCTTCATCACGACGGACTGGTGCAGTGTCTGCGTCACTGCAGCTGCAGCAGCAATCTGTCAGTCGATCTCCCACTTTCCTCTCCCCTCACTCATAAACAACACCCCGAGATACTTAAACTCCTCCACTTAGGGCAGTAAGTTGTATCTCACCCAGAGTGGGGACTCCACCCTTTTCTGGGTGAGGACCATGGCAGACTTGGAGGTGCTGATTCTCACTCTTGCCGCTTCACACTCAGCTGCATACCGCTCCAATGCGAGCTGGAGGCCACCACCTGATGAAGCCAACAGAACTGCATCATCTGTGAAAAGCAGAGATGAGATTCTGAGACCACTCAAGTGGAAACCTTCCGCCATTTTGGATAAGTGCTATAGAAAAAGGATAAATCTATGGATGGATGGTTCTTCTACAAATGTAACCTTGAAGTTGTGTGTATTGTAAGAGATACGTCTCTTCGGCGACACTGATTAAATTGTTGTCTTTGCATACATGTCTACAGTTTTACTGATCCAGACAGTCTTCTGAAGCAAAAGTTGCAATACTATAAGATAAACCAACCAACCAACCAATGCAGTGGTAGTGTTAGTGCAATGTGTAGTGAAGGAGGACATGCAGTGGGTTGGTGTGACAGAGAAGGATGTTAGGGATAGAGGCAGATGATCCACTGTGGAGACCACCTAAGGGAGCAACCAAAAGGATAAAACTATAAAGCAGACATTACTCTGGAGTAAATAGTGTTTTAGTCAAGTGCTGTTTTCATGGCTCTGTAGTGTAGTGGTTTACAAATTTGCTTAACAAGTGAAAGAGCCCCAGTTTGATCCTGGGAGGAGACACAAATCCCTGTGGGGTTGAGTCAGGAAGTGCATCCTGTGTAAAAAGTATGTAGTAATCAAACATGTGGAGCTGCTCACTGTGGTGACCCCTTGTGAATAAGCTGACAGCGTTTTAGTTAGCAGATGTATTGTTGTATGGCTGTCCTGCCTCAGAAGCATATGTAGAATTAAATGAAACTTAGCTGCTACATGTAGCCCAAATACACGTGGCCACAGGAATGTTTTTTTCTGCCACCACATTTTATTCCTTTCATCATTATGAAACCTTGAGTCACATTCAGTGTTTGGCCAAAGCATGACTACATAATTAGGTACCCTTAATCTTTGAAATAACACAATTGGCTTGGGAATATGAAGTGCTCAGTCACTGAAGAAGAAAAAAAGAAATCCCAAAGCAATGATATGGTAGAGAGGATGTGAAAGGAGGCAAGTAGGCAGCACCAGACCACCCATTGTGTTTCTTTTAAGCTCATTTGAAAGAGGCTGTTATAAAACATAACCGAAGTGTGTTGTGGATTTGAATTTTTGCTTATAATAGAGTAGGACATTCATCTGTCTGAACTGCATGTTAATTACTTTTTCCTTATCAGAATCTTATGTTAATATGCTTAGCTGTTCCATTTTTAGCAGCATGGAGAGGCTAAAGAAAGTAGAAGATTAAATACTGCTTTGGGACTTCATGTGCATATAAATACTATCTGAAGTAGAAGTTATACGCACACAGACACACTTACAGCACTGTCCTTTTTTAAATCACATTTCATAAGTGCAGCCAGAAACCATTGGGTTTTTGCAATAAAACATGCGTGGGGTTTTATCAGTTAAACCCTGTGAGAAATAAAAAGTGCTTGCTCCATAACACACTCTTACAGTGATACACACAGGGTACTGAAGTGCAATAGAAGTTTTGTGTCCTGACAGGCTTTATGTATCAGGATATATTTCTCCAACTGTGGTCATAATTGTATACTATGGATTTTTTTTTCTTTGTTCAGATTTGACATTTTGTGCAAGCAAAAGGCCATCTCTCTGACCATGGTAACTGAAGAAGAAGTAGTCCTTTCATCAGGGCAATGATTCTAAGCGTGCTAGCAAATCCACCAAGGGATGGCTCTAAAAAGAATAAATTGAGGGAGTGCCCCAGTGAAAGCCAAAGTTTGGAACCCTGTTGAATTTCTGTTGGGAGACTTGAAATGGGGCGCACATGCAAGAAAACCCTTAAATAATTTGGAGTTGAGGGCGTTTCTGGTATTTTAGCAAGTCATCATTTAGATATTTTTTTCAAATAGATGATTAAAAGAGCTAATCGTCCGTATGTATTGTGCTCATGTGAATACGTTGTAGCATTATCCAGGTTCTTGCTCTTACTTGCATGTCTGAAAAATGTGAGTCAGTGGCTCTGCTGTAGACCAAGCTAATATTACAATCCAAAAGCCCTTCAGGAAGACATATTGCAACTATTTTTGCTGCTGTGGTCATTATGCAGCGATCCCAGCCACAGCAAAACATTGCTGACAGAGACACTGCGAATCTTCAGTGTTTCCCCTTTAGTTTTTTCCTTTAAAGGCAATGCAATGAGTGGATTATCCAGATACTCTCAGCTATCATTTAAAATATGAGATGACAATTATGTATTCCTCATGCACACCTGTTGAGACAAATGCTCATAAAACAGCTTTGCTATAAATTAGATTATCAGATTTTTTAAAGCTATTGATTAAAAATCTGTATTTTTTGTTCCACAGAATTCTGCATTCACCCACATGCAATCACAGTAGCATTTCCAGTATGTAACCACCATGCATACAGAGTTGGCAAAAGCATGCATAGTGTAGAAAGCAGATTATATATATCAGTGTCTGCATGTGTGTTTTTATTTCGCTGCTGGTAGGGATTTATGGCATCATGCATCCCTTCATTGATTTACATTTATTTATAGACTGGTGCAGTGCCCACTGTCACAGGCATATTGACGTCAGCAAAAGTAGACGTCACAGTGAATGGAGGTTTATTTATGAACTATGTTATCTGAACTGTTGAAATTATAATGACATCACAGAGGAGTGTGACCACATCTATGAGGTTGTTATCCCCTACATTGCCTAATTATAGGAAGATGACCCCAAATTGATCTAAATAACTTCAAACTTAACACTACACTTACTCACATCTCCAGTAACACAAGTGAAGTAGACTGAAGTGATGTTCATCTTTATTTCAAGGGGTTTACAAACATTTTGCATGAACCATTTAGGAATTAAATATATATATATATATATATATATATATTCTGCCACTTATCTAGGTAAAGGTTGTGGTGGCAACCACATCCCAAGCCAACTGAGAGATATAATCTCTCCAGCATGTCCTGAGTCTGCCCAGGGCCTTCTCCTGATAAGATAAGCCCAGATGTAGAGGGAGTAGCAGTTCTACTCTGAGTCCCTCATGAATGGCCTGAGTCCTCACCCTGACAAAGGAGACAAACATAATTTCTGAAGTTGATTCAACTTGTTGACTGTAATTTTAAATATGAGGAGCAAAGACAAGTCAGTGCAGGTGAGGAAGGCGGTCATTAGGCTGAAAAACCAAGATAAAGAGAAGAGGGTAGATATGTTATTGTCAAAGTTCACAACCAAGAGTTTTCTTCATGAATGGGCACAGGGCGTTTACAACAACACTCAAGAAGAGGAAGGTCACATTAGACTCTGCTAAAATATCTAAAAGAGCACTCACAGTTCTGACGAAAAAAAACCCTTTGGGTTTGGGTGCTTCCAAGATGAGCTTGTACCCGAATGGTTGGAAAAGAAAAGTATGGAGAATGAGAAAAACAGGTGATGATCCCATATCATATGATCTTCAGCAATGATGAAGAGATGAAGAGATGTTATAGCAGGGTAATGTCTGGCCACCAGATGTGACTGTTGATTGAAGTGTACTCACTAAAGCATTCAGCTGAATTCTGCCAAACTGATCAAACAGTGCTCCACAGTGCAAATACCCAAAAGCATATTGCAAAAGCAACTCCAGAATTTCTCAAGGCAAAAAAGGAGCTAAAATCAGCCCCCTGATTTCAGCCAAGTAGAGCAGCTTTTCAGTTACTGAAGACTAACTCAAGGCAGAGAAACCTACAAACAAGCAACAACTGAAGATGACTGCTGTAAACATCTGACAGAGCATATGAAGGAAGGAAACAGTATTTGGTGATATCCATGGGTTGTAGACTTCAGTAAGTCACTGACTGCAAAGGATTTTCATCCAAGTAATAAAAATAATCTTTATATTTAAAATTCTGTTAGTTTGTAGAATTAATTTTGAGTCTCTGAAAATTGGAGACTATGTATAAAAATGCCTGATTCTGTTAATTAAACATTTGTGGAAAACCCCTTTAATCAAAGCTCAAAGTATGCACTTCAATCACATCTTGATTGTTTAATTTAAAATCCACCGTGGTGGTGTACAGAGGCAAAACTACAAAAATGAATGTACTAGTAATAGCTCTAACCAGCAACATACTATACTAGTTAGGTCCATATATATTTGGACACTGACAAATGTTTGATTTTTTTACCTGTTTACTGACATATATCCCAATTATAGTTATATAATGGAAATAGACATAATGTGTAGACTACCAGCTTTCATTTGAGGGTATCCACACTCAAATTGGATGAAGGGTTTAGGATTTTCAGTTCCTTAACATGTCCCACCCTCTTTTTAAAGGGAGCAAAAGTAATTGGACAATTGACTCAGAGGCTATTTCATGGGCAGGTGTGGGCAATTCCTTTGTTATGTCATTATCAATTAAAAAGATAAAAGACCTGGAGTTGATTTAAGGTGTGGTGCTTGCATTTGGAAGACTTTGGTTTAAATTGACAACATGGCGTCAAAGGAGTGCTCCGTGCAGGTGAAACAAGCTGTGAAAACAGGAAAAAACCCATCTGAGAAATTGCTACAATAATAGGAGTGGCAAAATCTACAGTTTGGTACATCCTGAGAAAGTAAGAAAGCACTGGTGAGCTCAGGACATAAAAAGACCGGGTGGCCATTAAAGACAACAGTGGTGGATGACCACAGAATCATTTCCGTGGTGAAAAGAAACCCCTTCACAACAGCCAACCAAGTACCAACACTCTCCAAGAGATAGGCGTATCGATATCCAAGTCTACCAATTGAGAGAAGACTGCATGAAAGTAAATACATAGAGTTCACTGCAAGGTGCAAGCCATTCATAAGCCTCAAGAAAAGAAAGGTTAAATTGGACTTTGCCAAGATCTAAAAAAGCCAACACGGTTCTGGAAAAACAGTCTCTGGACAGATGAAACCAAGATCTACCTCTACCAGAATGATAGCAAGAAAAAGAAAAAATTATGGAGAAGTGATGGAACAGCTCATGATCCAAAGCATACCACATCATCTGTAAAACATGGTGGAGGCACTGTGATGGCTTGGGTGTGCATAGCTGCCAGTGGCACTGGGACACCAGTGTTTATTGATGATGTGACACAGGACATACGCAGCCAAATGAATTCTGAGGTGTTCAGAGACATACTGTCTGCTCAGATTCAGCTACATGCAGTCAAACTGATTGGGTGGTGTTTCATAATATAGATGGACAAGGACCCAAAACATACAGCCAAAGCAACCCAGGAGTTTATTAAAGCAAAGAAGTGGAACATTCTTGAATGGCCCAGTCAGTCACCCGATCTTAACCCAACAGAACATGCATTTCACTTGTTGAAGACCAAACTTCGGACAGAAAGGCCCACAAACAAACAGCAACCAAAGCCGCTGCAGTAAAGGCCTGGGAGAGCAAAAGGGGAAACCCAGAATCTGGTGATGTACATGAATTTAAGACTTTAGGCCCTTTGCCTGCAGAGGGTTTTTAACCAAGTATTAGAAATGAACATTTTATTTTTAGTTATTTAATTTGTCAAATTACTATTGAGCCCCTGAAACGAAAGGATTATGGGAAAAATGCTTTAGTTCCTCACATTTTTGTGTTTTGTTGAACAAAATTTTTGTTGTTCAGCCCACTGAATTAAATCTGAAAGTCTGCATCCGAATTGTTTCATTTAAAATTCATTGTGGTAATATATTTGTAAACAGATGCGATGGAGCAGTACAGTTACTCCAATCATTTTGTAACATGTCTCGGAGCAATCTGCCCTTATTATCATAGATCAGATACACTCACCATGAAAGACACACTGCATGTGAGCTAACTGCGCCGTTTCTTAGAACAGCAACATCCTGCAGCAGTCTGCCAACAGATTCATCACCAATGGAAATGGCTCTTTGTTAATTTGATTTGATTCCCCCAGGACAGTAGAGCCTAGCACTCATACTTTTTTTTTTACCTCTGCTGTGTGTGTGTGTGTGTGTGTGTGTGTGTGTGTGTGTGTGTGTGTCTGTGTGCTGTCAAGTGTGCACGCCTGCCTGTCCTCCTGCATGTGTCCATACCAGACAATCTAAGAATAACTGTCAGGAATTTGATGCTTCTCTTGGAAAAAGTTTGGCCTCTATTGCAGTGACAATAGCTTCTCCTTATCGGGAAACTTCTGGACTTAATAACCTGTAAAACTTTCTTTCAGGGCCTAATCTTAAAAGGCTTAAGACGATCAACATTTCCACAGGAACAATATGGCTACTAGAGTCAAAGAGCATCGATTACACCAAATATTAAAAATGCAGTGATAGGGGCAGGGATAGCTCAGTAGGTAAAAGTGTTGGCCCCGTGATCGGAAGGTCAGGGGTTCGATTCCCCTGAACGGCTACCCTGAGGTACCCCTGAGCAAGGTACTGTCCCTACACGCTGCTGCCCCAAATGGCAGCCCACTGCTTCACTGAGTGAATGGGTTAAATGCAGAGAGGAATTTCCCCACGGGGATCAATAAAGTATACATTATTATTATCATTATGCTTACATGTGTCTTTTTTATATCTGTGTCCATCAGAGGCCCGATGAGGAGGTGGTGGTAGATCAGGGAGGAACCAGCTCTGTGCTGAACATCCACTATGAAAAGGAAGAACTGGAAGGTGAGTAACTTGCAGATCTGTTCAAAGTTGCCCCCATGTGTAAAATACAGTTTTGTTTTTGTCTTTTTTTTAAAGATTTATTTTAGACAGTCTGACTTGTACTGCTGCAAGTATGACTTTCAGTGGTACAAAAAAAGCATTCTCTGTAGTTTGTACATGGACCACATAGCCTTTTGGTAAGAGGCCTGATATAGTCCTGAAGTGTCGCCAAGCAGGACACCCAACATAAAAAAAACCCTCAAGAGGATAAAGATCTGATTCAGTGATCCACGACAAAGAAGGAAAATGTATTGTTTGTCCTGAATCTGATGTTTAGCCAGTGGATGGACTGTCCTCTCCAGTACCCTGGGACACACCTCAGGAAAGCTCTGATTCCTCTCAAGTTAGAACACACCCCTTGGCCCTCCCACTTAAAAAGGAGGACCAGCACCCCAGTTTGCCAATCCCAGGCCACTGTCTCCACCTTCATCCACATCCAGAGCCTTATAGGACTTGGGGCAAATCAATAAGCACCAAGCTTATGGATACAAGTATACCCAAGTTCTGATTTTACAATATAAAGCACATTTTACAATATAAAAGAACACTTTCCTGAAGCCATATTGCAACCTGTATATATTGGCTCTACAGTATTAAACTGTATTAAATTGCCCTTTATTGGTCTTAATTAGCTGGTTCGCTGTGGTCCACTTTTACCTCTGACCACCCTCACTCACTGCCTCACACTGAAGGCAACTCCAGAGTGGTATATACTCCAGCCTCTCACTAAGAGACCGGTTCCAGAAACTAATCTGAGTCTTGAGGTGTTCCCGATTATATCTAGCTGGTACCTCTCAGTCTCAGGTCACAGAGATGGTCTATAGTCAAATCTTACAAAATTTCTTAAGCTCTCTCAAGGTAACCATCAGTATTTGAAGTACACAGTTGATATCAGTGCAGTTTTAAATTTTGGTCGCCAATCTTCACCACACAGCAATCAAATGACAGCAGGAGCAAAAACCTCTTTATTGTGAGTCTTCCTGTTTCATGTTTATTTAATAAATTAACAATAAAAATAGAACATTTAAAGGCAACTTGCATCTTGGATTAGCCTATTTACATAATAACTACTTGTTTTGTCAATCCACCAAACTCCTTACAGTCTTTTCGTCAGATAAAATGAAGTTCGACTGAGGTGCATTAATAATATGCAACTAATGAAACAGTCTGTGTGACATTAAAATACTTGCATGTTTACTCACTTATCAAAGATGCTTTCTTTTTATTTCTCTTGTCTTTTTCTGCATCGTTTTCAGGTCACAGGACTCTGTTTGTTGGGGTCCGGATGCCCAGGCAGAGCCATCGTCACCACAAAGGTCATGGTTCCCGCCACCGCAAGAGAGACAGAAGGGCAAGCAGCATTGCAGCACAACAAAGCGAGGAGAATGACACAACCAGTTCTAGTCATGGTAGCGCATACAGAAGTACACACATCAGACCTTTTCTTAGGCTACCCAATTACTTAAAGTGTTTTACAGTTCAGATGCATTATTTTTGGCTCATATAGTCATTCACCAATCAGATGGAGCCATATAGTGACTTGCTAGCAGGACCAGCACCCAAAGAGAAGGTAGTGGTTGTTAAACAAAGCCTATCAATATTGTGGGCACTTCACACATGCAGGACTCCAGGCTAAAATTGACAAACCACTAATTAGCTAACACAGAACAGGAACAAATCAGCATGTTGGACATGTGTACAAATCTGTGTTAAAGTATGTATGCATGTGGGCTCAGAAGCCATTAAAAGGCATGTAAGGACAAAGTAAGAAATCTTGTGTTTTGGAAAGTCTTTTGAGAACCTACAAGTCACCTCTTCTTCCTCCCTCACATCATCAGACACACCATCCCAGCGGGTCCAGTTCATTCTAGGCAATGAGGAGGATGCTGAACACGTGTCCCATGAGCTGTTCACCGAGCTGGATGAGATCTGTGTCAAGGATGGCAAGGATGCTGAGTGGAAAGAAACAGCCAGGTCAGGATATCTCCTCGGGGAGCTGTTGGTAACAGTGCTTAGCAATAAGGTTTCTGACAGCCTGGCAGCTCTACAGCTGCACTGTTATGAAGAGGGAAGTCTAGAAGAGGTAGTTACACTTAAAGCTCGCTGAAGGTTAGCTCAAGGGGAAAAGATCAAAAGCCGGGAGTCAAACAAATATGGCTCATTTGTGCTGTTCAAATGCCAAATCTCAGTTTCTCATGCTCATGTCCAACTTTTTTTTTATTTGGTGGTGTGAACCATTGTACAAGAGATTTAAAGCACATCTATGCGTGGGAAAGCAAAACAGCTTTCTATTTAAAGTTGAATGCTCCCTCTACACTTAGCTGAAGTAGAAGTGTATTCATCATACTTGGAGGAATTGCTTTAAAAAGACCTGAGTCAAGCAGTCCTCTCCCTATTATAGCCATGGTTGAGAAAGCATAGCGTTTGTTCCCAAGGGCCTTTGGTTTCAGTTCTTACCTAAAAGTTGGAAGTGCCTGCAGTCAACAACCTCTGCTGGACAAACCAGCAACTTGTGTGGTAGCTCACTGTCCTCCATGTGTGAGAGGTAAACTGTAAAGATTTACCAGATATTTTGAAAAAAGAAAATCAGTATAATATTGTGTAGCAGTGGAACAGTAACAAGGAAATTGGAAGCAAAACACCAACAATGCCACCTGGGGAATGACACTGCAGGAAGTATTAATCTAATCAATCTTAATTACATTTCAAATTGGTAGTAAAAGCACACAGATTCGTTACTGGCAAGGCAAAGGCATGACAGATTTTTCAATTTTGTTTCTTTTTTGACAATTTAATAAATCAAGAATAAAACTGGAGCTCCAACAATAGGAAAGTTAAAGCCCAAACAACACCCATAGAATTAAATCATTAAATATAAATAAATAAACACAATAATAAAACATTTATTATATTATTTTATTTTAACTATTACTTTATTTAAAATGTCCTAACAGTCCTGTCAAAAAATCTATGGACTATCTACAATCATAAAGCTAAAAAAAACAGTTATAAAAAGTCATTACACTGAATTATCAAATCTTCCATATTATCTGGCAGAGATTTTAATGAGAAAAGAGAGACACTAAATGTGCTCTAACAGTCTAAACAGCCCAAATACATCGAAGTTACATATCTGCAACCAGAATGAGACCAAAAAGCCAAGGGAGACTGAACAATGGTGCCCCTTACAATCAAGCTCTGATTGAAGAGCTACTGCAGGAGTCAGGGTTAATGCTTTGTTCGAAAGCACTAATCAGGTGAGGAACATTTTTTCACCAGGAACGTCCCACAACATTAGAAATGATCACAGCAAGCAAAGCCTGGACCAGTTTTCACACATTCACATTCAAATTACAAAAGGATAGTCTAATGTATTTATGATACCATAAACTGGAATTCATAAATAAGGATAAAATGGTTAAAATTTAAATTAAAAACTAACCCAAAAAAGCAGATTGTAGCAAATCCATTGTATCTGCTGGGAGACGATCTACAGCAAATGTACAAAAGGGGACTATTGTAGAAAACTGACAGTAAATATGCTTAGGAATAAATTATACTATTGCACTTCTAAAAAATGCAAAAATGAAGAAGTAGTGGTAGAACAGCTGTTTGTTTGTTTTTTTTAATGGTAGCTGAAAAGAAGCTTTTCCTAAAGCAAACATTTCTTTACATTTCTTTACATATTGTTCTTTATATACAGTAACAGCTTGTTTTGGCTCAGCTGTTGTCATTTAAATGACACTTTACCAGTTGATAAGATTGATATTATATTCTTAAGTTTTATACAAAATAGCCTTTTTATTAAGCCTTTGTATCAGTATAACGAACTAAACAGAACGAAAATAATAATAATACTTCACATGTGCTCCTTCTTGCAAGTTGCTAAATAACAACTCTTTACCTTGCAGATGGCTGAAGTTTGAGGAAGATGTGGAGGATGGTGGAGAAAGGTGGAGCAAGCCTTACGTTGCTACGCTTTCCCTCCACAGTCTATTTGAGCTGCGCAGTTGCATTATCAACGGCAGCGTATTGCTTGACATGCGTGCTGACTGCATTGAAGAGATCGCAGGTGAGAACACGTGTATATTAATATGACTCTACCCAAGTGCTCTATATAAGAGGGCAGGTTCAGACTCATTATTTTTATTAAGGGCGAAACAAAACGTATTATTGGTCTCTATCATTGGTGTGAGTGCTGTTTTCTCATGCTGGGCATATAATTGTGGTTAAAGCTTTGTGTACACTCATCATGGGCATGAACGTCATGGTCATTCTGGGCTTTTAATTATTTCTTTAAACTGTTCTTTTTCTAGGATAGAATCCTTTTACTGCATACGTCTTTAATGACTTTAAAAAACAAGGATTGCTATTTGTTAGGGTTTTTTCGTATTTTCTCTAATTTACATGGTCAAAAGTATACACACGCAATATTTGTTTCAGTGTTCCTTAGTCAGTTGCATCTTGACCAGATGCTTTTGGTAAATGTTAAATGGCCTGGTGTAGCCATTAACAAGTTTCTGGCATAATTCTGGCTAGATATTTGACCACTTTTCTTAGCAGAATTAGTAGAGTTAATTTAAATTGCTTGGTTTCCTGCCAAGGACATTCACTTTTAACCATAGTCCAATAATTTTTATTATGTTTGAGGTCGGAGCACTGGGAAGACCATTCCAGAAGCTTAATGTTAGCCTGCTTTATCCATTCCAAAACCAGTTTTGATTTGTCTTTGGGATCAGTGTTTTGTTGGCACACCCAGTTGTCAGTTGTGTCTAAGTTTCCACCATGTAGTTGTTGGAGGTAGTCCTCCTTCTTCAATAACCCATCCATTTTGTGTAACATATCAGCAAAAGAGCTGCAGAGCATGATGCTACTGCCACCATGCTTGACAGCTGGTGCAGTGTTCTTACGTTTGAAAACCTCACCTTTAACCCCCTTTATTCCTCCAAACATACCTCTTATCATTTTGGCCAAATAGCTCAATCTTTGTCTCTTCTGACAATAAAACTTTTCTCTAGAAAACTTTTATGTGGAAAGCCACAAAACTCAGTCGAGCTTGAAGGTGCTGATTTTGGAGCAGAAGCTGCTTTCTAGGTTGGTACCCTCTCAGCCCACAGAGATGTAAAACTCACTTCACTGTGGACAGTGACGCTGGTTTTCCGGTAGTTTCCGGTTCATGGGATGCTTGAGCCTTGGTGGTTCCTGGGTTATATCTGAACATGACATTTCCTGTCATCTGAGGGTGATGGTTTGGGTGGTAACAAAAGAGGTGACATGTCAAAATAACTTGTATTTACAATTGTTTGAACCGATGATCTTGGAATCTCCAGTTGTTCAGAAATGGCTCCAAGAGACCTTCCCAACTTTTCCATTGGTCCACGTATTGGCCAGTCCAATAGTCCCATCGTCAGTCATGATCAGTAACAAGACCTAAACAGGCCTTGGCCTTGTCATGCTAAAAGACATAACCCCAAACAAATTCAACCTTTTACCATTTATTTTTCTGTTTTCCTCCACCTTGCTCTATAGAGTCAGTTCTTGAACACATGTTACATTTATTACTATGAATCAGACTCTAGCCTTGCCAGAATGCTTGCTAGTTGTAATCCGAGAAGAATAACATACATGACCGACTATATTCTTCTGGACACAGAAACACAGTTTGCTTCTCTTATGGTAACTTTGCAGAACAACCAGCCTAGTTCTATGCAGCACTTAAAGCTGAAGTTTGTGTAATAAATCTGTCAGCACCTGTACACCTGGTTCTATTTTACTTGAAAATTGCCTCTGAAACTGTGATTGCATAAAATCCAGTTGTAAAAGTGTTCTACTTTGATCCAAATTCATTTGCATGCAGACAAGCAATTAACTTTGCACCTGGATTTATTCATGCAGACTCATGACTGGATGAGGTAATTATGCACATCATGCAAACACACACACACACACACACACACACAAAACTAACAAACAACCGTTTAGCATTGCTTGTCCCATTGTTACTATTTTCTGCAATCCAGTCATTAAACAAAGAATCCTTTGAATATTTGATCTGACCTTCCTGTCTATCCATCCCTCCCACACACACACACACACACAATCATCTACAGACAAACATGCAAATGATCACATAGAGCAGAGCTCTCCATCGAACCAACATCAGGTTCACAGCCTGAACAACCTTCACTCCTCTCCTCCAACTCTCCTCTCCTCCTCTCCATGTGACTCTCACAGCACCACATGGACTAGAAATATTAATCAAGATGCATCTCGTAGATCATTTTTAATGTATTTAGCAGAAGTAATAATTAAGCCAAATCAAATTGTACACATAGTTCTCCTGTCATATAAGAGAATCCAATAGGAAATCCTTTCAGCAAAAAATAACAGGAACCAGTCACTGCTTTGAATGAGCTATAACAACCAAGTGTGTGTGTTTGTGTGTGTGTGTGTGTGTGTGAATGCTTGAGTTTTAAATAACAAGAACAAGTGAGTAAGCAAGGCCTGATAAAGTGCAGAAGTGGTAAGAGAGATGGAGTGATGCTGATTATTCTGCAGTTTCATGTGGACAGATATTGACTCAACCCTTTAAACACTCACCTTCTGTTCAACAGTGACAGATGTCTGACCAGATTGGCTTATATTTGTTTTAAAAGCAGCAGTTACATAAAATTAACATGTGTTCCATAAATCAAGGAAGGTATAATGTTGAAACATTATGATTTCTAGATAACTAGGTTTACTATTTGAAGAATGATTTACTGCAAATGGATAAAAGTTCTATTCAAAGTAACCAAAATGCATTATGCAAATATAGCCTGCTAGATGCTGTTAGACATACTAAACTCTGGGTTTATAAGTTTGACCTGCATTGCAGACATGGTGCTGGACCACCAGGAGGCATCCAATGAGCTAGATGACAGCGTGAGAGTGAGGGTTCGTGAGGCGCTGCTCAAGAGACACCACCACCAAAATGAGAAGAAGAAGAATTTGATTCCCATTGTACGCTCCATCACAGAGGGAGCACGCAAACAGTCAGAACCTCATCTGATTGGTGAGTTTGATGGTGGATGTCACACATCAATGTCATACATCAAAGTAGAAGTCATGTCTTGGTATAAGGCAGATGTGGAGATTTCAGTTTTTGGCTTTTTGTGGGGGGGGTTACTTTGGCTGTGTACTGAGGAGCCTTGATTGGGTTTTTAATTGTAATATTAGTTACGATTTTCAGTTCAAATTATAGTAAGGGTAAAAATACATAAAAATAGAAAGTAAGTCAGACTGGGTAACAGACAAACATATAGCCTAAGAGAGGGTTTAAACAGATATATATATATATCGCTTTCAGGGCCAAGCTGCCCAGTTTGGCTGTTCCTCAACAAATGCTTGATGCATGTCAGCATTACTGCCATCATAGATTTTTATTAGTATTTTTTATTTGTTGTTGTCAGTTTGGACTTGGCACAACAACTATCATATTTACTGACTTTGAATCGCTTTTCTTATTTGTCTCCTTCCATCACACATGCACATAAACATCCTGCAGGGTCGGCCACATCTCCCCAGCCTATTCAACCCAATGAAGCAGCTAAGAACGGTGCCGGACAGGACAGCAGTCAGGTGGACCTGAGTAAGGTAAACAAGCAGGCTGTAGAGCAAATGCTGCATTTTTTTTCTTTCTCGTGAATATAGATGAATGCTATAAAAAAAACCCCACACACAGCAGAATACTTATAATTATTATTATGCTAAAAAAACAACAACAACAGATCTTATTTTGTGTGTGTGGAGCTCTCAGCTCTGAGAATGCAATGGAGACCTGAACTGGGATGCTGTAAATATAATGACAAACAATTGTGTCACATAGTGCCCCCTAGGACACTACAGTGGAACAACACACAGCAGTAGCCCATCAATAAAGGGACTTTCAGGGGCTCCCAAGGGGTTGCCATAGCAGATGTTCTTTCTTACTCAACACTCCCATTTATCAAGCTTGTAACCCCCTGAGGTTGGGTTTTTGTGTTTCCTCTCAGTATCAAACAAGAGGTTTTTCCACATGTAAGGCAAATGTGTTAACCACAACAACACAGAGCCACTAGCAGCAGCCCACCAACGAAAGACTAAAAAGCAGTGCCATAAAGCCACAGACAAAGGTTTCCATTTAGCATTGTACATGGTCGGTTCTCTACAGTTAAGTTAGTTATTACAGTAAATCAATAAACAACACGCTAAAGAGAAGAAAATTAAGGACATTAATTCTGGGCAGACAAGTTACAATAGCATAGAAAAGAAAACTACAGAGACAAATGAAGAACAGATATACAAAAATTCACAAACAAGGTTTTTAAATACCATAACAAAAATTCCATTCGATTTCGGTCTTTACATCATAACATCAACACTGAGTTCAAATCCTATACTGATATTTGCATCTGTCTTGTCTGAACAGGTGGACCTGCACTTCATGAAAAAGATCCCAGAGGGTGCAGAGGCTTCAAATGTGCTGGTGGGAGAGCTGGAATTCCTGGAGAGGCCTATTGTAGCCTTTGTGCGCCTTTCCCCTGCTGTGCTACTCACTGGACTTACAGAGGTGCCCATACCGACCAGGTAGACAGCTGCAGCTCCCTGCTTTAATCATAAAATCAAATTCAATATTCCAGAAACTATTTATAAACTGAAATCCATCTGCTGACAAATATTAGGTTCCTCTTCATACTTCTTGGCCCTGATGGAAAGGCTCAGCAATACCATGAAATCGGTCGCTCCATGGCAACCATCATGACAGATGAGGTAAGCACTCTGTCAATCAAAAGTAAATCTGAGTATCTCTCTTGCAGGTGTAAAGAGGCTGAGTTTTCTATTTCTTTTACTTCTTTCTGTACCAGATTTTTCATGATGTAGCATACAAGGCAAAGGACAGAAGTGACCTGCTAGCAGGGATAGATGAGTTCCTAGACCAAGTAACTGTCCTGCCACCAGGCGAGTGGGACCCCTCCATCCGTATCGAACCCCCAAAAAAGGTCCCATCTCAGGTACATAGCTGCAGTCAATTAAAGATATTTGTACAATGAAAATTTAGTGGAAACTGGTGTTATTATAACTCTTTTGCTTTAGTGTATTATAATTTTGCATTCCTTGATATCTGCAGGAGAAAAGGAAGATGCCTGGAGTCCCTAATGGCACCGTCTGTCAGGAAGAGGAAGAGCTACATGCTGAACATCACGGCCCAGAACTGCAGAGAACTGGAAGGTTTGCCCAGACTTCTTGCTTCTGTGATGGTGACTGTAGAAGGGATATTCAGACAGCAGGGTGTTATTCCACAGGAATGTAACCCTTAAAACAGCCTGCAGCTAGGTGTCTGAATGGATGTGTTGCAGCCTGGGCCTGAGTTTAGCACTCTTCACTGTGTTCCCATTTGCTCTGGTCACAAAATCTAAATTTGGATTTGTGAGGAGCTCAGGTGGAACAGACAAGTAACAATTACCAGTGCAAATGTGACAGCATGAAGGAAACTGGAGATGAAAACATTTTACTTTATTCTTTAAAGAAAAGGTTGCCTTTGAAATCTTCTTTCTCAAAGAGATGCTTTTTATTTTTTTTTATTTACATCCCACACACCACAATTTTTTTGACGTACCAATAAAAAGTTCAATTTTATTGAAATAAAAATTAGTACAATAACATGTCCTTTTTCTCTACAACAATCATATACAGGCAAATTAATTTTAACCTATATTTTTTTTCTGATCATCCATGTTATCAGTTGTTCAAATTAATCTTAAAGTAATAACTTGAATTTAGAAAATATACATAGCAACTGTCCTGCCAAGAGTTAAATGAGAGGATTGTAATGTCTCATTTGTGTACTAGCTGTGTAGCTTGAGCCAGGAGCCGTTTATCTCAGTTTAGCACAAAGACTGAGCCTTTGAGAGGTAGATGAATTAGATTTTGTTGTTCTCACCCAGCAGCAAATGTGCACATTTTCCACAGTGTAAAACAATTTGTTCAATTATCTGAATTCTACACAGCATAAAAAGTCACTTGAATTCTGAACACGTGAAGATCACAGGCTAACTTCTTAGAACTGCGGGCTGTTTGGAGGAGGTCATGACAGAGAGTGTTGTGCTACAAGTCTAAACTGCTCCTAAACTACTGATGAACTTGCCCTGCTGAGCCACTCAAGGCCTTTATGGTGGCTTGTTATTGTATCCCTCCAGATCTTTTGCAGGTGTCTTTCCTCAGCACTTTTCCTATTTACATTAACACTATAACTCGAAATAATAGTGATTTTATTGTGAGGCTGTTTCAAATGTTTGATACAGCACTGATAATGTTGAAGAGTGACAGGATGCAGCTATGGCTCATAGGTTGTAGGTCGATTAGGTGAGTCGTGTGCTGCAAGGCTCTTACAGAGGCCTGGGCTTGATTCCACCCTGGGTCATTGACTGTGTGTCCTTCCTCTGCTATCTCTCTCTCTCCCACCTTTCCTGTCCACTGTCAAACTGTCCTGTTATAATAAAGGCTAAAAAAAGTTGAGCTTTGATCTGTCACACACCACAATCCCAGTGAACCTTTACACAACACCACAGAGCCACTAGAAGCAGCCCACAGAGGACTATAAAGCAGTGCCACAAAGCCATTAGACTTGCTAGTTTCTCTACAGTTAAGCTAGTTATTGCAGCAAGTCAATAAGTAACTGCTGCTTCCTTATTCACTAGGGGTTGGTACAGCAGGTAGTTACACATGTTTGATTTGGCTCTGATTTTTTTCCCCTTATTGTTTCCATTTTTACACTAAATGTCGTTCCTGACCCAACCCCAAACAGATTTGTGTCTCCTCCCTAGATCAAACAGGGGATATGTTGCTCTTTAGGCAAATGTTAGTACCAGTTTTTCCCCTTTCTCTAAGTGTCCCGAGTCCATGTCCTGTACTATTCTTTGCCTTGACGTGTTTTGCAAATACAACAAAACAAAAAAAAAAAAACTGTTTCTGAAAATATTCCATGCTCATTATGTTCATGCAGTGAACATATGTCAATTTAAACTATCTTTGTTTACTGAACTAGTCCTCTTCTTTCCATATGTGCTGTAATCAGGTTATTTGGTGGTCTGATCCTGGACATCAAGAGGAAAGCTCCATTCTATTGGAGTGATTTTAAGGATGGTCTCAGCCTCCAGTGTGTGGCCTCCTTCCTCTTCCTCTACTGTGCCTGCATGTCTCCTGTCATCACCTTTGGGGGACTGCTGGGGGAGGCGACAGAAGGACGTATTGTAAGAGCTTAAACACACTCAAGGACACATTCACAGTACTATATTGTAGTTATATACTGCCGTGTCTTTAGGGCATTATTACTACAGCATCAATAGTGAATGTTACTGAAGACTGTATAGCAAATGTTACAGGCTCTCTGCATTTGCAACATATGTTGTAGAGCGCCATTGAGTCCTTATTTGGTGCGTCTATGACTGGAGTAGCTTACTCGCTGTTTGCTGGTCAGCCTCTCACCATCCTGGGCAGCACAGGTCCTGTTCTTGTGTTTGAGAAAATCCTCTTCAAATTCTGCAAGTATGTACAGGACTCCCAACAGCTTCTTCATGATATCATTATCACCAAAATGACATTTGTCCCTGTTCCCCACTGTGCTCTAACTTTAGTCTCTTCTCCCATTTCCTCTCCTCTCCTCTTTCAGGGACTACGACCTTTCTTATCTGTCCCTGCGGACTTGCATAGGCTTATGGACAGCCCTGCTGTGTTTACTGTTGGTTGCCACAGATGCTAGTTCCCTGGTGTGCTACATCACTCGTTTCACAGAGGAGGCCTTTGCCGCCCTCATCTGCCTCATATTCATCTATGAGGCTTTGGAGAAACTGTTTCACTTGGGAGAACTCTACCCCTACAATGCATACAGTGATTTGGACAAGCTCACCCTGGCATAGTCAGTAACTCAATTTCCTCAAGCGTTTACCTGAATGTTTACACTGTAGCTTTTTCACTGCTCATTCTTTTTTTTCTGATTTCATTGTCCTTTTTGAATGATCTGCTGATCACTTCTCTGCTGTCCTCATCTTATGCCTGACTTGTTCTGACTACTGAAGAAAAAAAACACATTTTTGTGAGCTGATGTACAGTGCAATTCATTGTGTGTTTTATGCGTCTTTGTCTGTAGCTGTAGGTGTGCAGAACCTGATAATCCAAGTAATGAAACCGTGGAAATTTGGAATGAGAGAAACATCACAGCCTCTGCCGTACCCTGGGCCAACCTGACTGTCAAGGTAATGTAACTATGTGGGAACACACATCTAATGACGTCTAATGTTGATATAACTTTCATGATAGCACTCGCCACATTTGTTCCAGCTTGTTTACTTTCCCAACTTGTTAACATTCAGCTAACCCCCTCACCTTCCACTGTGCAGCCGACCGCACTTAAGGATCTTTGCAAACACTGACAAGGAGACTCAATCAATTAAACTCTTGCTGCTGTGTGTTTAGCTAAGCACACTAAAGGCCATTTTGTTTGCCCTGTTTTATGTCCTTTTTATTTTCTGTAGACTCTTCCGGCCTGCCAAATAATTCTGATAAAACAGTTTTATGTGATGCATGAATGAATGTGATGCATTTATTGTAATATGATCTCTGTTAATCTCTGTAGGAGTGTATCAGTCTGCACGGGCACTTTGTTGGGACAGCATGCGGTCACCATGGCCCCTACGCCCCAGATGTCCTTTTCTGGTCTGCTATCTTGTTCTTTTCAACGTTCTTCATGTCTGCCTTCCTCAAACAATTCAAGGCTAGCCGTTATTTCCCCACTAAGGTAACTAACCGCATCATCAGTAATAGATTAGAAGGCACTGGCAATAGCATTAAAACTTATTGCATTGTGTTAATGATCATTAATCTCTTAGCCTTGTTGTCTCTTCTGCTCAGGTGCGGTCTATGATCAGTGATTTTGCAGTGTTTCTTACCATTGTTTTTATGGTCCTGATTGACTTTGCCATTGGTGTACCCTCCCAAAAGCTGAAGGTGCCAAGCAAATTCCAGGTATAGAGGAACTATAACTTGCACTTCATGATATAAAAACATTCAGGGAGATTAGTTGCATTATTGATTTGTATTTCTGGTAATTACCTCTTCAGCCTACCAGAGATGATCGTGGTTGGTTCATCAATCCAATAGGGCGAAATCCATGGTGGACAGCTCTGGCTGCATCTATTCCTGCTCTTCTCTGCACGATCCTCATCTTCATGGACCAACAGATAACTGCTGTCATAGTCAACCGCAAAGAGCACAAACTACTGGTAAGACAACGTTTTTTAATCATATTCAAATAAGTCCTGAAGCTTTTCTGATTTTTGGACTTCCGCTTTACAGAAAGGCTGTGGGTACCATCTGGACCTGCTGATGGTGGGAGTGATGTTGGCCGTATGCTCCATCATGGGCTTGCCCTGGTTCGTGGCAGCCACTGTCTTGTCGATCTCTCATGTCAACAGTCTGAAGCTGGAGTCAGAGAGCTCAGCTCCAGGAGAGCAGCCTCGCTTCCTGGGCATCAGAGAACAGAGACTTACTGGCCTGGTCATCTTCCTGCTCATGGGCTTATCTGTATTCATGACTAGAGCCCTCAAGGTTAGTCAGAGAAGCTATGTAATGGTGGCTCCCTCTGGTATATTACACATGAGTCAGATGTGCAATATACCTACTATGACAAGTAAAGAAATATCTGCTGTAAAAATATATATAATACTTATAATGGAAGTTAATTGATAAATTAGCTGATAGAAATATAACGTCTGTTTTTTGTTTTTTCTCAGCTCATTCCTATGCCAGTGTTGTATGGTGTTTTCCTCTACATGGGAGCGTCGTCATTAAAAGGCATCCAGGTAAGGAACTATTCAGCATGACTGTGCAGTTTACACAAAAACAAAATATACCACGATTACGATTATTTAGAAAGCTCTCCTTCCTTTAATTTGCCTTCCTCAAACAATTCAAGACTAGCCAATATTTCCCCACTAAGGTAACTAACCACAAGCAGCTGAAGGTGCCTTGTTCTTGTGGAATTGAATACGCCAGTCATTTCACAGAGAGACAGACAAACCCACACAGACACAGTTAGAACATGCAGACTCCGGAAGCCGGACGCACCTGCACGGCACCGCAGGCCACGCCCCACCACAAGGTTCAAACCAGGAAAAAGTAGTTACTCTGGCACCTTCTCAATGCTTGCTGCTGTACTCTGATGAACACATCAGGAGCTCCTCGGGGTTCAGTATCTTGCCCAAGGATATTTTGGCATGCAGACTGTTTTTGGAGAATGCCCTAAACAATACTACACTTTGAATAACATACTTTCAAAAAAATCAACAACTCCGAGTCAAAACTGCAAAAAATTTAAAATGTTGTTCTCTTGTCCTCTCTTGCTGGATGCCCCCTGCTGTACCCTTGCCTTTTCTAATTATAATGCTGTTGCAATTAATCATGACCTGACAGTTTATTGTCTGAACTAACCAGATGCATTCATTCTTTTTCCATATTCACCATCTGTCTCTTGGCTTTGCTCTCATTAATTTGTTCTCTCCTTCGCCAACTTCCATAACACCTGCTTTCATCTTTACCACTTCTCAGTTCTTTGACCGCCTGAAACTGTTTGGTATGCCGGCGAAGCACCAGCCAGATTTCATCTACCTGCGACACGTTCCCTTGAGAAAGGTGCATCTGTTTACTGTCACCCAGCTCACGTGTCTGGTGCTGCTCTGGGTCATTAAGACATCACCGGCGGCCATAGTGTTCCCCATGATGGTGAGTTGACCACAACCATTCCGTCTTACCTAGTGGATCCGTATCTTCTGTTTAAACACCGAGCCTGTTTTTCTGCCTGTTTCTGCAGGTGTTGGCTCTGGTTTTCATCCGCAAGGTGCTGGACTTGTGTTTCTCCAAGCGAGAGCTAAGCTATCTAGATGACCTAATGCCCGAATGGAAGAAAAAAAATCTCGACGATGCCTCGAAAAAGATGGAAGAGGTAGTCTAAAGGGAATTTTAAAATGCAAAGTTCACCTTTTGTGAATGCATAAATGTGCATATATTGAGCGTGTATGTCATGGATGTGTCTCGCAGGAGTCACAGGTTATGCTCAGCACAAATAAAGAAGATTCTACTACTGTTCAGATTCCCATGGAAAAGACCAAGCCTGCTCAGGCTCCAAAAGCCCACGATCCCAGGTGAGCACACATATTCAAATTTAAATAATGGACATCAGCTATTTGGAGTGGTAAGATTATATACAAGGATTTTTGTCACTTTCCCAGCTACCTACATGCATGCTTGTATTTATATACTAGTGTGGGTTGTTCTGTTGTGTCACCTGTGAGTGAGACCTCTCCCTAAACCCTCCGGTTCCTTTCCCTGCTCCTAGGTGTGACCCCTCTGATATTAACATATCTGATGAAATGTCTAAAACCACCGTGTGGAAATCTCTCAACACCAATCAAAAGGACACTCGTCCTTTGACTGCTAAAAAGGCAAGGCCACACCCCTTATTTTTTCCTCACCCCTACAATCTGGAAACATTCCTGCTTTATATTGTGCTCATTTGTATCTTTAGTGTTTTAACATTATTTTGTTATTCAAAACTGAGGGACGCTGTCTTGTGCTCTGTGCTGTCTTACCTCACCCTTTGCATGTTTCGCCATGCAGGTTTGAAGAGATTGCATTCATCGATGAGTAAAGGATGTCCAGACTCACGACAGACTCAACTGGATCTCTTGACTGTACAGGATTTGGCTGCTTCAACCATGAGCCACTTCAGTGCTCAGAGAAAGGAGTCTCCACAGTTTCTACCAGCCAACCATAAAACACACGTTTCTCAGACACACAGGGAAAGTCAAGGGTGTAGAACATCCATCCATTCACTTCTACCTTTGTGAAGTTTGTAAATATATAAAATATATATACTGTACTACATTTATATTGTTTAATTTCCCCAAATCAAAGCTCTAAAATTAAAATCCTTACCTACTTATAGCTCTGGCCCTCACCACTCCTATATCTTAAACACCTTGGCTTGGAGTTTTGTTTTCATTAGGCACATATAAAATCAACCTTCTTACACCATCTGAACAATCTTAAACAATATTTAGCTGTGAGAATCCAATACTACTGAACATCCAGCTTTTAATTGAATTGTGGAGAGCAGTGATATGGACTTGTAATCTAGAGGCAAGTCCTGGAGCTGCTCCACTGACAGTCACAGTGAGATGTAGAGCTATTTTCTGTTTCAAACCATGCAGTCATATAAAACTAATTGGGATGTACCATTTCAATTAACCGTACTGGTTAATCTCCAAAAACGGTCAAAACATTTACATGGGCTTTTGTTTCAGCTTGTATGACACAAATTTAGTTTGCTTTTAACTAAAAGAACAGTACCATGAAAACAGTGAGAGTGAAACAAAATAGTAAAACCTTTAACCTGTACCGCTCCACAGAGCTGAGTCAAAGCACACATTTAAGTGATAGTTTATTGCTGGTTATCAAAAAACCTTGTGTCAACAAAAAGCAAACAAAAACAATGGCTGATATGTTTAATATGGTTGATTATTTGGTAGACTCAGCAGAAAACCGTAAATGAAAGCCCCATCAACAATGTGCTTTGTCGGGTGTAATGTTTCCTCTATTGGGTGTTCGTCTTTAAATTAATGACTGTCCAAAATCTGTTATACCGACAGCTCCCAGTGTGTTTGTATTCTGCTTGTATTCTTATTTCTTTACCTCAAACAAGGCCATGAATACTCATGTAAGGCATTTTGGATAACATCAGGTTAGGAAAAACCAGAAACATGTGTGCGTATCAAAAAATGAGGGGAGCTTCAGGATTTTATTTTAAGCAATATTTTACCCACAGTCCAGCCAAAACTAATCATACTGCAGCTTTTTATTCATCAGGATCCTTTCTTACTAGTGCAACCTTGTATATTCATCTTCAGCTGGACTCTGAAGGCCTTCCTTGTGCTTTCATTGCACGTTACATTATAAAACAGTTAATAAAGTGAAGCTATTTGAGCAATGTCAACTTCATCTGAGACCTTTCACTCTGTATAAACAAGGTTGCACTGTAATGTGGGCCCTTGTGTTTAATAACCTTCATTAGACCAACAGTCTCTACTTTTTCATTTCACGCAGTTGTTTCTGAAAGAGAAGAGACTATTTATAGCTTGGAAGAATGGTCTTCAATAATACTTTAGCTATAGTTGCACTTTCTGTAGATAAAAAACGTTGATATATTTTATTTTAAGAAACTCTTAAGCAATTAAATTATTTTAATAAAGTGTTACAGTTATTTATTTTTAGATACAAAGTCACAAAATGTCCTCTTTGCTTTCTGTATATTCTAAGGCTGAAGAATGCAGCACATAACTAATGCTTTGGTGAATGACTTGGCTCCATACAGTTGCGGGAGATACCTGTTATGTAATATAATGCAGTCGTCCCATCATATAATCCTAGATGAAGGTCTTTGAACATCTTGAAAGGAGAGCTGATACTTAATTGGGCAATAAAAAATTGCTACCTGCCTTTTTGATGTAGTTTTAGGGAAATTTTTGCAGTTCCACCGAAAAAAAAGAATGGCGTTCAAAACATGGGATGGAATTTAATCAGGGATGTTGGCAGTTACACACTGAGAGGGAGACTTTAGCACAGGGGTGGGGGAACTCCAGGACTCAAAGGCCGGTGTCCTGCAGGTTTTAGATGTGTCCTTGATCCAACACAGCTGATTTAAATGGCTAAATTACCTCCTCAACATGTCTTGAAGAGGCCTGGTAATGAACTAATAATTAGATTCAGGTGTGTTGACCCAGGGTGATATCTAAAACCTGCAGGCGTTCGGCCCTTGAGGCCTGGAGTTCCCCACCCCTGCTTTAGCAAAACAATAGAACTGGCCTGATTGGTAATGAAGAGTTTCAGGTCAAAGTTATGCAACCATTTCTGCCTGGAGTTCGCTAACATTAGCCGTCATGAATGAACTTAGTAAAATTTCACAAATAATAATAACCTGTTAACATCAATTCATTTTCAGGGATACTTCCTGAACAGTCCTCGTCTGTTCTGTTTAAGTGAATTTGATTCAAAGTGCACAAGTAATGTGTCACTGTAGTGATGACACCTCCGTGACACGTGTGAAAGTTTTTGGTGTGTGACTCTGTCGTGTACTTCTGCTTTGATTCTGTCAGATATCTGAATATGAGTTGAGTGCAGCCATAGCTAAATTCATTAACGGCATGAATAAAATATTGTTTAATCATATGAGTGAGTGCAAACAGAAGCTGATGCTATGTAAAACTAAGGGTAAAAAAAAAGGATTTGACCAAACTGTAAAATCACTGTTAAACATCCAGTGTTTAATGATTGTAAATGTGCTGTAAAAAAAAAAAAGAATCTAAAAGTTATTTTGGTGACCGTTAAGCTTGACTTTAAACCCGTTGATGTCTATGTAAATGTACAGTAAATATAAAGTAAAATGCCTTCATTGCACCGTAGAATGATTGCATAAACATGTAGCCAGGAGAGTCATTCATTAGGTGGATGTGACTATAAATATATGTGCAATACCAGTACATGCGTGCCTGTCATAGACTACAAAACCATTTCTTGTTGTGCTGCCTTTTCCTGCTCCATTGACCTTACATCCCCTTTTGTTTCTGGGTCTAGTTTTGGATTGTTGTACTGAATCTTTATTTATATTTTCCTGCCCACTTCATTTTTACATGTAGGTAAAAGTGAAATCTGTGCACTTTGTGAGGCTACGTCCTTGTAATGGGTATAATGTGAAACCAATGTCTATTTCAAGGATGAGGTGACAGTAGAGAAAAATGTGGTTGTAGAGGGAGGAGAGGAAGTTTTCACTGAGAAGAAGAACACTTGTACTGCGGTAACATTAATCCTACAGTTTCGAAGCCATAGAAAGAGCGATGCCTTGTATCTTGTACCGCTGAATGATTAGTCTTGAAAGAAATAATTCTGTTTTATATGTATATCAAATTTAATTTTTGACAATGGAATATGGAAAATAAATAACTACAGTTAAAACTGAGGAAAAATGTGTTTTGTGTCATTTTGCCACAGTTCTTGAATACACTCCACCAAAATGTGTGTTTACATGTTAGACCATGCATATATTTCAGTGTATTTAATGACTTAGTCCACTAGGAGGCAGCAGAGTCACAATCCTTTGTATCAGGTTCTGACCAAAAGGACTTTGGCCTTCTAATTTTAGGCTAAATTCAAATCTGTTGCATCATTGTAGAAAACATAAACACTAATCCCACCCACAACATCCTGAGAAATACTCGCAGAAGGTTTTTCAAACTTCCTCCCAGCCCCATTTTCATTTGTGTTTCACCCTTCCCCCGTGTGAGAATACAGCGTGCACATCTGGAGGTGATCCTGACTGCAAAGGAGTTGCCTGTGGGAAGGAGTATGAGGTTAAAGATGCACTGCACTCTATATGCATACATCTAAGTGTCCGTGTGTGCCTCAAGGGTGTCATGTGATCTGACTCCCAAATGCTCCTGATTACAAGCAGCTGGCAAGCTATCGCCTCAGCCACTGAGAGAAGCTTCTGGCTGTGACATCAGGTTGAGGCAGAGAGCTGGACAGGATACTTAAGATTATTTTAAATGAATCATCAGCTTTGTAAGTTCCTCACAGTGCTTCGAATGTGGTCAGCTAATCAAACTATACATCACATTTACCTACCATGGAATTTCAGTTCATCTATTTGTGTATTCCATTTATTATTATTATCATCTCACTGGTGCAATTTAATTAGAGGTGCAAAACTAGTTTAACCTCAGTGCCCTTTCTTCAAGACTTAAGCATTCATATAAAGTCTTTGTGTCCAGATGAAGGTCCTTGTTTTTGTGAACGAGAACTGAAGAAACATCCTGAATGCAACATTTGGCTTTTCTGCCTCGACAGAAAAGCCAAATGTTTAATAGTGAGCTTCATTTGAGATTAATACATCTCAATATAATGCAGTAATTTGTCAATTGTTGTGTTTACTGCTGTGTTTTGTTGTGCTTTATTCATTTAATCGTAAACACGCCCACTTTCTTACTTAGATGCAAAAAACTATCTGAATCCCATGGCCGTACAGTAACTGGGAAGCTGCAAATGTCATCTGCTTAGTCTGGCGTGCTTAAGAAGAAACCAGCAGAAAGAATGACAATCACTTTGGTTTCTTCTAACCTAATAATAGCAAATACTCGGCTGCTAACTTCTAATATGCACGGATTATTGAAGGTAACTTTTTCCTCAGAACAAAGTGTGAATTATGTGTATGCTACATGCTCACAGACAAAACTGTTGGTCTTTAAACTTGTAGCTTGAATAAGATCTGACCAAAGCGATGGTGTGTTTGGATTTTCTTCTTCTTTCTCTCTCTTTCTCTTTGAATCACTGAGCTGTTGTCCCCTTTTCTCACTGAACAGAGCCTGCTCTCAGCTTGTCCCTCCTCTCCATCAATCTCTGTCATAAATCTGTCACACGGGGAGAAAGGGAACTGCTGAATACAGATTTGTCAGCAATTAATCTAACCTCTATTACCAGACTTGGATATTGTGTCCTCTATGCCAGAGAACAATAAGCCACTCCAACACTGAGCACTGTGCTGCATGCATGTGTGGTGTGCAGTCTTGTGTCTGTTTGTTTGTCCGAGGCAGGGCACATGTATGCAAGCAGTTAGCTTCCTTCGGCTGGCTGGTGTTTCAACTGTTTGTGTTTTAAAACACTATGAACAAAATTCCTCTTTCGCCCATGTTTTCAATTTTTAGACTGACTCAACTCAGGAGGGTTGTTAAAAAACTTTACACCCGTTTTGCTCTTTCAAGAAAAAAAAAAAGAAAAGGGGAACAATCAGTGCTTCTGTCAGAAAGTTAAAGCCTCTAACTGTAATCTTCCAATTGAAAATTACTGGAAGAGCAACGTTATTTAACCTTGAAGAGACACTATTCTGAGCATAAGACTAGCTAACTGACACTTTGCAGATAATGAGAACCCGGCTTTACCCGTGTTGTGGGGGCCTAAATCTGTGTATACAGTCACATATGTTCTTTATGGGGATGAAACACTAGTTTCCCATAAATAAAAATCACATTTTAAGGTGAAGACATTGTTGGGGTTGGTCTATTAGAGTTTAAGTAAGTCTACTTGGTGTAAATTCAAGTTAATGTGTAAATCCTCTGAATACTTAAGCAGGCCCATTGCACTCATTATCATATTCCCAGATGAGACAGTCAGGCAGATAAAAACTGAACACATTAAAAATGTTACCAGCAGAATAATTATATGCAGCTTTGTATATATAATGTAACACACGCTTGTCTCCAGATTTTCGTGTGAAAGTAAATACATTTATAACTCCAATCTGTTTTGTAGACTTTGTGTAGTAGATGGGTGTAACTACTACCATCTAGCTATCTGTCTATAGATGCAGCATCCCTGTACACCATGACAGTGGGTTTGAAATCAAACAAGATGTGATCGAAATGTGAACTTTAGGTTTTGTATATCATTAACTGTTTAGGAATTCCAGCTATTTTTATAGAGAGCCGCATTTTCAGAGGACAAACTAACGTAATTTTAACTATAGAACTGTTCAGGCTCTTTTAGCAAAGTCTAATCATGCTGTCTTGTTCTTTGGTGTATGCAGTGGTTTGCACCTTGTTGTGAATCCCCTGTATTCGCATTCATGGATCATAATTGTAGACTTGGACAATAATACACCCAACTCCATAAGACTGTTTTAGACTTGGTTAGATGTGATTTTTTTTTTCACCATCATGTAGTTGTCTTCTGCGGTCTTTCTGAGTTTTAGGAGTTGTGGAGCTGGCCAGTGTTTACTTTTTTTTTTCTTAAAGAATATACCAAATAATTTATTTGGCTACTCCACTTTCTCCACTTTATTTTGGTTTTTAGCCTATTGGTGTCCTTCCTCATTTGCTCCGGGCATCTCTTTGGACCTCATATTGACAGTTCCAGTAAAAAGATGCCAAACACTTGGAATCAACCCCAGATCTTCTATCTGCTTGATTTGCCATGAAATAAGAAGGAAACAGTGTCTCTGAAAATTAGGTTATGAAAGTAAAGGTAATTTCTACACAGTTCTTGCAACACTTGTCACACCCTTTGAATTAAATCTGAAAACCTGTACTTTCATCTCGACCATTTCCTTCATAGAGTTTATCTCTGTATCATGACGTCTACTTTCCTGGTCTGTAGTTCTGTCAGCAGAGTGATGTAGGTGCAAATGACTCAAAATAAACTACAGGCCAGGCCATGTTTATTTTAATAGAACATGTTACCAGTTTTAAAAGGCTCATTGATGTGTTTTACTAATATCTAACAGCAAGCTATGTAATCTTTGGCTATGCAGACAGCATTTATTAGCATGATGAAGTTGCTGCTGGGATTTGATCTTTTTTTGTGGGATTTGTTAGGATCAAGAAAAATGTAAATATCACAAACGTTCAGATTCAAGCACCGTGCTGAACTGACATTGACGTCTCCTGTGTGGGAGACCACAATACACACATTTCCTGTTCTTTTTCCAAAGATTTCCTGTTCCTGTTTTGCCCTTTCTCTCTCTCATTGTCTCATAATTCACCCTTCAAATCGTTTGCGAACATTCGTAGGCTTGCAGGGGTGAAGCGTTTTTGGGGTACAAATTTAACAACAAACGGTCCAATTATGGCTGCGCATTTTTTTTCACCCTTAACTCCATAAACTCCTTCAGCATTTTCATCCACACAAGCACAAACACACGCACATACACACACAATTATAATTACTGGGACAGTTCACTGGAGCAGTGGGTCAGTGCTCAGCTGCTAGAGACAGAATTAGAGTGGCAAACAGCTGAGCTTCTCTAGGGTGCTATCATGTGACCTATCCCACCCACAGGAGCAAAGCGGCTCTGGGTTAGAGTTAACAATAATTTCCAGAATGGCTGTTACACGTGTGAGTTGAAATCTGTCTTCCTGTGTACATTGTGCACCCCAGTTATATGGGGATTTTTCTCTCCTTTGTTTCCAAAAGTAAATGTTTTCTCAAACTTGCTGATAGCCATTGTGTTCGGCTGTCATTAGCACACTTTTTGCTCTTTGCCCCTCCTTCTTTTCCTCATAGCCTGCTTTAGGTTGCATGGCTAAATGTAGATGTTTTCCTGATCTAATGAGAGGCAGCACCTTGGGGCTGTTACAATACAGTGAAAATGCACCAAAAAGTGTCTGTAATGAAAAGAACAACCCCCTCACAGCACAACTGGAAGTTTTTAGATGTATTGTTTCCTGACCCGTAAAATAACAGCATGGCCTTTTTTTCAGTGTCGGTCAGCAATGCAGGTAAGGGGGAAAGAGCTGAGCGCTGCACTAGCAATTACTGCTCTGAGTCAGGCAGTGAAAGGCCTTAAAACAAGACCGTATCTCCACTCCTATCACTAGAAGCATTTTAACCCAATACTCTGGTATTGCCACACCATGCATTTCTACAGTTGCTATAAGGAGAAGGAAAGGTAACACTTAAAACAAGATCCTTGTAATAAGCAGTAATGAATAAGTCATAAGCTGTTTATAAGTGATTCTGAGCTCTTCAAAGCATGATTTGGACCAGGACAGTCAGGCCTAATTTAATCTTTTTTTGTATTAATTTGTATCTTGTCTTTTCTTAACATTATGTATTTCTCCAGAAGACAGAGCCATGAAAATGATTTCTAACTGTATAGGAATGTGTTTATTAACCCCAGTAAAGCATTGTTACTTTAAATCAAGCTGCTGCGAAAAAGCGTAGCTCAGTGTTAATAGGGACATACTTAGTTAATACATGCATTGTAAAGTATTTATTATTTATATTACTGCTATTTATTAACATTCTGACTATGGATACAAAAGAAAGTTTGTGTTCAAAAACTGTTTTCAGTCTCTTAGTCTCTTAAGCAAAATGAAATAAGAGTTTCTCAATAAAAAGAATGAGAAGAAAAACACATCTCAGTCCTGATCACATGCTTTGGGGGTCCACCATTTATGATTAATAGCATTCCTGAGTCTGTGATGCTGGCATCACGAACAGAAAGGGGGAAATCGCAAGTGTAGAAGTTCACTATACAACAAATGAAACTGAATTTAGATGTATAAGCCCACAAATACAACCCATAGTTGTTGTTTTTCACTAATAACCTATTCACAGCTATATTAGTTGTTGGGGTTTTTTAAAGTACAGAAATAAATGGATCAAATTCCCTTGTTGCAGTGATATATAATCTATTATCCTCACTTTGGTCTGAAGGTCTGACTTGACCGTTTTGATTGTAACTGTGCTGACATCCATCAGTCTCAGTTCAGTTTTAGTCATCATACTGAAACTAGTTCTGATCAGACTGTGAGCACCTACAAACGAACCTCTTATCGCAAGAACCTTAATATAAAGTGTTACTGAAGGGGAAATATCTGTTTTGTTTTGTGATTATGCTCTAAAAAGATTAAAGTAAGTTTGTCCTGTGTACAGCCATCCCCTGAAGTGCATCTCCCACATGTCACATTGCTCATGTGGTTACTGCAACACAGCCAAAACAGAAGGTGTAAGCCCTGCAGGGTTTTAGAGGGATTTCCAACACAGTACCATGAGTGGAGAGTGTTCAGTGAGACAATATTACAAACAGAACTGTGTCTGCACATTATAACCATATTGATAAATTACAGTTGAAGAAACTAAACCATTTCTTGGCCGAAGGTTTGAGGCCAATGTGGAGGTCATTTGCTGCCGTCCATGCATGTATGCAGGCTACTGTGTGACTGTGTGTATTTGTGTGTAGTGGGGGGATGGTGTGCCAGAGGAATTAGGTAATACTGACAGGGCCATTTCAGCCCCCACCCTTCAAACAACACTAAGATCAATGTACCAAATCAATAAAAGTCATTGGCAATAACTGAACTTCTCATGTGATCAGTGAAGGAGAAAATTCAAATTTTTTTGCACATCTGCATGTGTCCCAACATGCCCATTCATCAGACTGAAGGTTTGTAACCAAAAGCATGGAGCCACCCATGCAAGTCTTATCAATCCTCCAGATCCGCACGTGCAGAAGTGGTACATGTGCACTCAGCCTGAGACACACATAGACGCATGCACACACACCGCAGGGAGGGAAATAGGCTCTTCTCTGACACTGCATGATTGGTCACTTTTTCCCTCTCTCTCCCTTCCTGCTGAAATAGTTTTAACAAAAGAGAAGGGAGACGGAGGGGGAGGGGTGGCGTGCTTGGGGGAGGGGATGCGTGCGCTGCTCTGTTGTCACCAGGCGAGGGAGAGCGAGGGTGCGGTGGGGGGTGAGGCGAGCTGGAGGGCGAGCGAGGGAGTGTAGGAGAAAAGGATAGGATCCCAGAAGAGTACAAGGCTCAAACACACTGACACACACATACACACACACATATGCACACATACCCAGAGAGAGAGGGAGAGAGACCTTCTGTTACAATTTGTGGAGTAGTGGATTACTTCCCAAACTGAAACACTCATCGGGCAAATCCAGGCATGGTCAGGTCTGTAACCATTTACTCACTTATTAGGAAAAAAAAAGATTTTGGTTTCCCTTCAGCAGTAATGACAATGTTTCCACTGCTCCCTGCACATTTCTGTCCTTTCTGGTGTTCTCTCTTTTCCTTACGGTAAATGTCGTCATTTGCGTTTTTACTTAGTTTACTTACATTTATCTACCATCTTTTTTCCCCTTGTCTTCATATGTATTAAACTCTAATTAGCTGGCCTCCTGTGTCGACTGTTTGGTGCCTGCTTTAAGTCCGTGCACTTTGGACGCATTTTTTGCCCTGAATTTCCTTGAACTATACAGCATTAGAGAGGGCAGCACGGAGTTCTCTTTCCTCTGTTGGTTTGCAGTTTTATAATGAAAGCAGTGCTTTACCGTCTTGTAGTCACAGGGTAACGCGCTGTGTCAGTGTTCGGCTTTCAGTCTCTCTTGTGCGCTTGTGTCTGTGCGCACAGGGAAGGAAAGAACCAGAAAAGCAAGCGCAATGAAAGTGCATGCAAAGCTCATTACCACTTAATAATAGCTTACATGACACGAAATATTTTCCCTTTTTTTGATAGAAGGTTTGCAATAAAATAAACGAATATTATTTTTTGCTCTGCAGTGTAAGCAGGTAATTATGATTCTTAGTTTTAATTATATTATCATTATTTTCATAAAATCTCTTGGAATCAAGCGACAGCAATTAAACCAGGACAAGGTGTCTGCTGGCTCTGACACTGACTTGTTTGCACTCTTCAGGTGGCAATGTGTCAGAGTGGTGTTGAACTATGAGATGAACCATGGAGCAGTACAGGAGGCCACTCACTAGCCTTACCAGCAGCCCCACAGCCAAAAGCAGCAGAAGCAACAGCGGTAACCCAGGAAGACCCTGAAGCATGCAGCTGGGCCCTCACTAGCACCAAGTGGACCTGGTGCTCTCCTCTTCACCTGGGACCAGGGCAGCAGAATGCTCAGTCCTGTCACCCCATACAGTGAGTCTTTAATTTTTTTATTATTTTTTTGGTTTGCATTTGGGAGACACTGATTGGATGAATGCGTCATGTTGTACGTGCATACCATGCTACAGCTTGGCTTGAGCCTGTTTTCCTGTACACATTCTTCTTCAGGCCCCTCTTTTGTCCAGAACTCATCTCCTGTGGATATGCAGTGGGAAGCGAATTGCTGGGGTGAAGGGAGGGGGATCTCTTGAGCAGTCATGTTGAGAAGGCAGATACCCTGATGCCTTTAACAGCTGAGTCTCCAGGCTTTGCATTGAGGAATTTCACAGAAAGTGTTCAGACACTGTTTTTTGAGACCAAACAGACAGCAGATGTTTGTCTTTTTAGAAAAGCCGCACATATATTGCAGAATGAATGTGTGCTTGAACAGGCCTTAGGTCTTAGGTTTAGGGCCGTACACTTTTTAGAAAATTATCAGCACCGGCATACATATACAATCTAAGTAAACTCCAGCTGTGTTTTTACCAGAAGTGGTAAAGAGTTGACACCTTTGGAAGGCATTTCCACAAAATAATTGTTTGTTACTTAAGTATGTAAAAGCAAAATATATTCAAATTATATAAACATGTCACAGAATAGCCCCTCCCTTACTCCTATGTGTACTGATTATGCGAGGTTCCTATCTAGGCTGTTAAATATACCTGTATTGACTGACCGGCTTATTGATCAGGACCAGCTTTAACAGGATTACAACACTAACCTGATTGGAATAATGCAACAGGGATTCACCGCTGGATGTTTTTGTGTATTCTAAAGCAGCTGCACAGAGAAGCAGCAGCTAACAAACAGGAAAATGTCAAGATACTTTGTCTCTGACGTCTCGCGAGGGACAACGACGGGGCTGTCTGTGCAGAAAGAAGCTCTGGCAACATCCGCGTGTCACATTCCTTCCTCAAAAGCAACTCACAGCAGTTTGTCAGTTTTCTACTCATAGAAGCTAACCATGCTCACATGCTGGCATTTTATTTTTTACCCCCAACCACACCACCTTCAGTCACGTGTCACACACACTGACAAATTTCAGATCAATTCCCAAACACAAATAAGGAAACAATCACAGCTCGTTAAGGTGTGGGTGACTGTGATTGTGTGTCCTTAATGATGATAGTGTGACGCGAAGAGAGTGATGAGCGGTGTTAGCGCGTTTTAGCCGCCCGTTACCAGGGTGAAGCAGTTCTGTGAATGAAAGCCAGATCGTTAGTAACCTGGTGTCAACAGCCTCTCATTAGTGCCGTTGTAGTGGGGTGCATAAACATCACCCTCTGCCTCCACACGCATGCATCAGCCCTCCTTAATAATCGCGAAAGCTTGTTAAAAGAAAGTGTAACAAGCCGCAGGTCCTTATTAGGTGTTATAGTGAAGATGTCCGGCGCTGGTGGGGAAAACGACAGAGAAGGAGCAAAGGGAAGGACAGATGGAGAAGATGTAGAAGGAGGGACTGGTCAGCTGCAGCCTGATATATGAGTGGACACAATAAGCAAAGAGGGGCCAGGCCAACCTCTGCCACATGTGAGTGTGTGAGCTTAAAGGAGTGGGGGAAGGGACACTGACCACACAGGCTGGGACACAGAGTCTGGTCTTTGCTATTGCGCAGATGGCAGGAGGGACAGGAAGAATGAACAAAATGCGAGTGAGAGAAAAGACAAAATTAAATGAGAGGGAACGGAGGATTAAAATTATCAAGCTTAAACCATCTGTGTTGTGATTTCGAGATCAAACTGTGTCAAACCCTGTGGTTGACACAGTTTGATCTTCTCATTTTGCTTTGGAGCTTTCAAATGGCTTTCAGGTTAGGACTGTTTAAAGTCTGAATCAGACCTGGTACAGTATTTGATTCGCTGACAGCAGCATGGCCTGGTGTACTGTGCAGACCTGGAGAAAAGGGGGAAGGGTAAATAAAAGGAAGAGAGAGGGAGGGTCTTCTCCTCCTTCCCACTGACTGCACACCCAGTTTTTTTGGGTTTTTTTTACAGTCTTGGTCAGTGCTCACAGAACTATAACACTAATTTACACAGTTAGCTTGAAACACAGGGATATATGGGTAAAGTGTGCGCATTTCATTGTTCATCTCAACTGGCGTGACATTCTCCTTGTAACCTCATATACCATTTCTCCTCTGATGTGTACTGATCTTGGCAGTTGCGTGAATCAACTTCTAACTAATACAAATCACCCAGTAATGTGCAAACAGGCTACAAGGTCATTTGTCAGCACTGTAAGGAATCACGTTCTCTCTTTGTGTTTTCTCCCTCGCTTCCTCTAGCCTGGGAATAGACAAGGCGTGCTGAGTGCATGGAAAGGATATGTGCTTTGTAAATAGATCTCAGGTTAGATTCCTGGAATTCCAGCAGCTTGACTCAACCAATGACCGAGAGTCCATCTGTGTGTTGGCCAGCTGAAGCTGAACCCTCCATGGAAAAAACACAATATAAGACTGTAGTTTGCTGCAGCTTGTGTGTGTGTGTATTTGTGTGTGTGTGTATTTTGGATTTTCCATCTTCAGGGGGTGTCTTTGTTTATTGTGTGTGGACTGAAAGCACTTACAGAGACCCTACAGCTGCAGAAGGGTGATTTTTGTGTCCACTCTCCATCCAGCCAGTCACCCATCTCTTATTCCTCACAACCCCCTAAATCTCATTTCAGCTAGCCCCTTCCCCCACATGTACTTTCATCTAATTAACCCCTAATTACTCATACTGACCATGCGGTGGACTGGGAGTTATGCTAGCCTCCGCTGACACACAGAAAATATCCATGAGTTGCAGAATCGTGGCTCCATTAAAGAAAAATTCAAGCAGTTAGGCCTGAATTAGGTCAGAGTTCTTGAAATGTACAACTGATTATAATAGTCACATCCAAATTAGAGCACTGAAACTGGTTCCAGTGGTGGTTGTTAATGGCTGGGGACCATTTCCATTAAGCATCCTAGTCAGTGGTTTATGGAAGGCACATTTTTCTGTAGTGTGTATTACACATGTACACATGCATGCAGTACACAAGCATAGGGATTGAGGATTAGTGCTTTTTTGTGTGATTTTACTTGACTTCCTGCTTTTAGTCGGTTACATTGTCTCGTATTGCAAAGACGTGTAAACTCAGGACTTTATACTGAGTGTGGTGTCATAGTAACACCAATTTAGTGTTTCTTTTAGTTTGCAGATTCAGGTTACATGCACCTTTAAACATACAAGTCACATACAAACACATTTCCTGCATGCATAGCAGTTAACTTTGTTTTCCCGTTTTTGAGGAATCTCAGAAATGTTCCAGCCAGCTTATTATCAGAAATATTCATATTATTAAGTAGATCTAGTCTGTGTACCGACATGAGCCAGACTTTCGTGTCATTTTCAAAGTGGGCTTGAGCAAAAGCTCTCAAGGCTTTCTGGAGGTTTTTCAAAGTTTTTTGGGGGCATGGGCTGCTTTTTTACTTATTTTCAGTCCAGTCCTTGGACCTGACCATTTTCAGAGGAATGTTTCTTTGTTTGTTTAGCCACTTAACACTGACCTATGAATCATTTGGTCATAAAAAGGCACCAAACTCAAGGAATGAACCAGTGTTGTATCTATACTTATTAAACAACTTAAAGAACTGATTTTCTGTTCTATCTATAGTCACTTTGTTACTAGCAGCCTGCCAAAAAAAATCACACCATTGTTCCAATTTCTTTAGTTGAACCTACAAAAATGTCAAAGATAAAAGAGTCTGGCAGGCATAAGATTTAGGCATAAGTATTTTTACAGGCCCTGATGGAATTATGAACATCAGTGAGAAGCTTTGAATGTCCTGCAAGAAGAATGGAGAACTTTTCCTGAAGACTACTTAAAGAAATTCAGTTTCCAGTAGCAGAACACCGAAAGAAATTTGCAAAGTAAGAAATTAGAGTAAAAAATAAAGGGGAAAAAGAGAATATGAATATAAGCATAAATATAGCAGATATATACATATATAAATACAGAATATATAAATAGGCAATGAAATATACTCATTAATGAGATGCATCAGCCTGCAAGTAATTAATAGTATATATATATCTATGCAAATATATGTATGCAATTAAGAAATGTCAAACAAATCACAGTCACAGTCACATCTCATGTGTACAGGTATGTTTGCACATTATTATAAATCTCATCACTATTTCCCATTTTCCAAGCCAAATATGAAGAACTGAGGACTGGCACATGACTTTTACAAAGAACTGCATCTGCAGAATTTCTGTTTACATAAGAAAATGATCATTGTTTTGTGGTACCACACACTAATGTAAGTACAGATTTACTGTTTGTAAAGATTTATGTTATGTTATGTTGTGAAAGTTTTACAGTACCTTATAAGTTACTGCCAGGATTGAGAGTTTGCAAGTGATGCTTCTTTAATTCTTGTAGCTGACTGTTAGCATAAACACGCTCTAACACTCCCATAAGCCTTGTGTGCTCTAATCCATCATTAACTCAGGTACTTTTCTCAGTCTGGTCTTGAGAGACAGACTCACCTGTTAACTCTTCATCTTCTCATCTCAGAGGGATCTTTCCATGTTTTCAGGTTTTAAATTCCTTTTGCCAAAATTGGTGAGGGTTCCAGACATAGTAGATCACCGTGCTAAAATGAGCCTTGGCTAAATCATAGAGCCAGTGGTGGAGATACCTTTAGTCTTCAGTCTAGTCAGAGAACTAGACTGAAGAGAACGTGGAAAAATTATTGCCACATGCCTGCAATCAATATGATCAGTAAATACCACACTGATGGCCACCATTATATTTCATTGATGATGCCCAGCTTTGCATTTATATGAGAATAATTCCACAAAGCCATTTCATTTTTAAAACAATGCCAAAAATCTCACATTGCAGATTATCTTCACACATATGGCAGTAATCTTGTTTAATAGTTTTTATCGTATCAAGCTGAAAGCTTTACAAAGCGGGACACAAATTCTCAGTGGGACTGGCAAAAACATCCATCCATCCTCTTCCACTGATCCAATATAGGATCATAGGATCCTCTCTGAGCTGTTTTACAGCGAGAGCCGTGGTAGCCCCTAGACAGGTCAACAGCCTGTCGCACAGCCAGCACAGAGAGACAGACAACATTCACACCTACAGCCAACTTATAATCACCAATTAACCTAAGTACTGTGGAAGGAAGCCAGCCTACTCATGCAGACAGGGGGAGAACATATAAACTCTGCACCGAAAGACCTCAGACCGGATTAGAACCCTGGACCTTCTTACTCTGAGGCAACAGCGCTACTGCACCACTGTGCCACTTCTTGCAAAAAAATAAATAAATTACAGGTAGCCAAATCAAAAAGAGGATTTCAAGCTTTAATATCAAATAGTATTTTACATTAAGGTTAGTTTTCAAGTTTTTTTTAAATGAACAAACTAACTATAACTGTAGTTTATCAGCACGAGGACTGCTGCCCTGTTCAGTTGTGCCAGTTTGCTGCTATAACATGTGTTCAAAGCCTTGTTTTTATACTACAGAGAATTTTCAGATGTGAGAACACAAATGGCACGAACTGTCCCCTGCTCTGTGCTACATATGAGAAAGGACAACCTAATTCCAATTTATGTGTCTCACTGAGACTGATAAACTGAGATTACAGAGAATATCTACTTTCATTAACACTGATGCTCAGATTTAAACTGTGATATAACAAATGAAGATTCTGCTCTTAACTTCCTCTCCTTTGGTGCTATATAATAAAATTGAATAAAATTGACTTGAACTGAACTGAATGTATTTGCACTTCCTATTTGCACTAGTTCTTTTGTAGTGTTGAGCCTACTGTGATCAGTTTCTTACAAACTTCCTCTATGCAGACATAAATCAAAGGCAGGGCCATATTTCTTTTTTTCCTTTTTGTTTCTTTTAGCTGTTTGTCTGCCATGAAATCAGAAATTGGTTTTAAATTTCATTCAGATCTATCAAACATTTTAAGCATGCAAGTAACATATAGTTTGTTCACACTGAAAACAGACAAAGTGAAGTAAAGTCTAACTAGACACAAAGTAAAATGAGGAGCTCACATCTTGAAAATAAAATAAATGGCAGCTTATGATGGAGCAGCTCCAGAAATAAGTAATCTTTAAGTACAGTATACTACTTAGCATGTAATCAAGGAGTTGTGTTCTTTTGATTTGGCAGGCAGTTAAGTTCTTATCAGTTCAACTAGTGCAAACCTGCCAAAGAAAGCAGTGATAACAATCAAGCACAAAATATCTGTATCTATAGGGTAACTATAGCAATTGCTCCCGTTTTTCCAAAAATTGAAAGTTTACCATCGAGGAGCATCAAGATTATGAATTCAAATAGGACAAAGTGGACTTTTATAAACTTTTCACTCTTGTGGTTCTGTTGATGTGAATGACCTTAAAAATATGACAGTAACAAAAACCCCGGAAACATGTGATGATGTCTTCTTCCTTGCAAGTTGTCTTTTTTCATCCGTTTATCTCCTTCAGATACATTTTGGGGGATTTGATATTGACATGAATGTCTGAGTCATTCATTGGCATTGTATAGAAATATGGAATATCATTCACAACACACACAACATGGCACAGTGGCTTAGACGACCCCTACTCCCTTGGGGTTTGTGAAACACTATTAAAAAAACCCACACTCAGAACTGAACAGAATATGAGTCTGTCTAGTGTACAGGTGTATGACTCATAATTCTTAGGGTTAGGTTAAGTTATTTTTTTAAAGGTAGGTTTTGATGCCTGTGTTTGCCTGTTTTGAATGTGTATAAGCCTGTAATGTTTTTGTGCACCGTGACGGGTCAGAATTCCCTGGAGCGTGGGGATTTCTCAGCTCAAGGGTGGAGCTTGTGCCAGACAAGAGCACTTGCTATCCCTGGAATGGATGAGAGGGATTATTAGGCTGAAGGATCATTTAATTTAGGGATCAACATGTGGACCGTTTAGCGACCCATCTGGTGGTCCGTGTGGACATATGACCCAACCTGGTATAATCCGCTTGCAGACAGTTTCAGACCAGACATGAGTGAGTGGTGTTGTGTGCATGTGTGATGAAGAACGCATGCTAGCTCGCACTTCTGTTGCCATCATGTCCTCTATGTCCTCAACAAATAAACACCATGTCATTTTTAACCCTGTAACACCAAGTGCATCATCAGTGTGACCTTTTTCCCTTGAAAAACCTAAATAAATTACAACGTTCATTTTTAAGCAATACATTGCACAAAAATGTCAGAAGTAGCAAACATGATACAAATTAATAATTTCTTTTTCTCTAAATTATTAGAGGTTCACTAAAGTACAGTTTCAAAAAATTCGAATTTTTCTTGCAGTTCCTTCATGGTTCAGGCTTTACACAGCAGAAACTATCATCTTGTTCCAACATCTCCATTAGACTTTCTTTGAACATTTAGACTGTGATAAATTGATGTGACACAACAAGTAAATGGCCAGTGCCCATAGGATGATACCATGTTTGTCCAGTACTGTATATTGATGCACGGGTATCAGAAATCAATAAAGCTGTCCAGTGGTTGCAAGGAAGCCCCTCTGGTCAAAGCCTGGGGTCAGGACACTTTAGTAATACTCTGCAATGTGTGGAATGTCAGCTTAAAGCCAGTTCAAAAAGACAAACCCTGAGCCACTAAACCAGTGGATTACTCTGTGTAAATGTGCGCATGTAATCACACATGCCGCACAAAAATCCATCATTTTTCACTCATCAGCCAGTCACTTCACTAATGACACACACTTCAGTGTCCATAGATGCTAGTGGGACAGTTTCTGTGTAATTTGGAGAAAAGCTAGTCTCTCTCCCCAGCGACCCCGCCCTCTTTTTTTCCCCCCTGTCCAGCAGACCCCTGAGGTTTGGGCCGAATTAGATCACACGCTTGGTGGGGGTGGCTTTGTGGGCTAAGAGACTCAAATAGAAAATACAATGGCCCCAATGTGAGAGAGACGAAGGCAGAGGGCAGTGTGCAGGCTGATAGAGGCTTATCGCCGTGGAGACCAAGCTGGGGGCTATGTTGGCAGCTTCTCATACAGATTAGAGCAGTTGGCCCCCGCCTGGTAGAGACTGTTTAGAAGGACATGGGCTAAGCATCAGCAAAACTGTGGAAAAGAGCCAGCGCTGCAAGGTGATTATGAGGGCAGATATAAGATCCTGTCTTCTTTAGAAGAAGTTGGAATCCCTGTGATGGGCTAAATACCATAAACTTGGTGTTTATGTTATCTGATCAGGGTAATTTATTATTCTGAGATTATGTGAAATAACTTCTTTCTTCTTGTTTCTGTCAGGTTTGTTAAAGATGCACTGGTCTCCGGAGCACGCCGCCCCTTTATCTCAGTGGCCTGAACAGCACCTAGATGTCACCTCCACCACCTCGCCACCGTCTGCCCACAAACACGACCCCTACGCTACAGGTCCTCGCCGAAGCTACGCCCCTACAAGTTATCCTTGGGCTAGTGATGACATATCAGCCCTTAGTGCTTCTTCTCTGCTCAAGCGCTACGCTGAGAAGTACTCAGGCCTGGACCGCCCTGCTACGGGAGCTTACGCAGAGCATGGAGCTTTCTTAAAATCAGACTCTGAGCCCTGGACTCTGGCTCAAGGCATGGACTGTTACCCTGGACTTGAGGCACTCACTGGCACCAAGGTGGCCTCTGCCTCTGTGGGGATCCCAACTACAGGAAGTGTAACAGTGGTGAGCAGTAATTTGGCCCCTGAGCCAGGCTTTAGTGGTGCTGGCTCGTGCAGTGCCCCATCATCTCAGGAATACCCTCCTGCTTACAACAGCACCTACTTGTCTTCAGGATACTGCCCTCAGCCCAGTGCAGCACTCCCACCGGCCCCTCTACACTCTTTGCAGGCTCCACCTACTTTAGTGTCCAACTACAGCCCTAGCCCACCTGTCTACAACTACCCCCCAGGCTGCTACCCCCAAACCAGCCTGTCCTCGGGATACAGCCACCCCAGTGCCTCCTACCTGTCGTCTGGGATTAGCGCTCCCACTCCTCTGGCCCCTAGGCCTACCATGGTGGGGGGCACTTACAACTACCCATCTCACAGCCTTGGAGGGACGCTCGAGACAGGCGTACCTCTGAAACGCAAGGCCTTTGAAATGACAGAGGAAGGACAAGAGGGAGCAGAGGTGGAAGGATCTCGCTATAGAAAATATGGCAACGGGAACAGTCACAACAAAGCTCCCGACAACGGGCACGGCAATGGTTATGAAATGAGCGTGCCCGCCTCAGATGCACAGTCTTTCAAATCTGGAAAGCCCCTCATATCACCCCGTTATGTCAGGGCAGGGGAGTACAGCCCGCAATCAGGCCTAGCAGGAGAGAGTGTATCGGGGGAGCACAACTTTCCTCAGCAGCAGAGAATGCCAATGAAGATATCTGCTTCCCACGCACAGTCTGAGGACCCCACTGGAGGGCACTAACAGACCAGGTTGGCATATTGAAGGATTCCCTTGCTCCTTAAAACCACTCAGGGTTCCTAACCCTGACAGACTCGGGGAAATAACATTGAATTTTTCGATGAAACATTTAATTCCCCTACTACAGGACCGGTGTTTCCTGTACATTAACATTTTTGTTTCTCATGTTTTCCCAAAGATTCACAGAGGCGTTTTGCCCTGTAAGGCTGAGGTCAGTCTTAGGAGTGAGGTTGAGGCATTCGCTACATAGATACCGTTAAGACAGTCTAAATGTACGTGTGTCTGTTTCTCTCAGGATCCTATTTATTCCCTTTTCTGCTACTGTGGCAACAGCACTGCAACATTATTTTGGGAGTTGGTGTAATTATTTGTGGCCGTTATGTATTTAAAAGGCCTTTGACTGCAATATGCTCTATCGCACCACAAGAAAACCCAACAAAAAACCCAACAAAAAAAAAAATCATAAAAAAATCATTATGACCAAAAAGTAAAAAGAGCAATAACTGAAGTGGTGAGAATGCCATACTACTTCAGCACAATCCTGACTACACCGCTGGCTGTAAGTCTTTGTGCTTGGCTTGGCCTTGAGAAATGAATGTTTTCAGGTTTCATTTTTACTTATTCACAACTTTTTTTTTTGTTTATATTTTTTTTCTCTCCATGTTTATCTTTATCTTCTATCCTGGACCTCTCGTCCTCTGATCAATTATTCTCATTGCTCACCAACTTACCATTTTTGTCTCATTTATAGATATCAAGCTGCTTATGCTGCGTAATTATGTCATAATATACATGACGCCACTCTTTTTTTTGACAGGCAATTGACCTCAAAATCAAAATTATGTATTTTTCCTGCAATTTATTAATTTAGAGTTTAGTTGGAATTATGGAATGAAATAGCACTTGCCTTGTGGTCCATGCATCTGCCCATGGCAAGATGGGTGTTAGCTAGCTACACAGTAGTTTTGGTTGGTGTATGTAGACAGATGTAAAATAGTCCCTACTGAAAACTGGCCACAATAAAACATTGTTGCTTGGTTTTTTTAGGTGTTTGTTTGGGGTTTTTTTTGTTTGTTTGTTTCTTCTTTATTTTTTGTTTATTTTTTAAGCACCACAAGGCCATCGCCCTTTAGTCCCATTATTTATAATGCAGAGTTAACAGCTGTTGACTCACACCTGAATGATCCAGACAGATGAACAGCACTACACAGCAGAGGGAAAATACATATATTGGATTTGCAAGTGAACTGTCTTGTTTTTCTTGTTTTTCTTCTTTTTGTTTGAAGTAGGGAAATACCTTAAATAGCTTTTATTCATGAAAATTCATTGAAAATGTATTTAGCCTTCATAAAGTCGCAGTATGGGTAAATCAAGTATGGGTCAATCATCTTAAAAGCATCTTCTTCACACAGATATTTCTTCTATCCTTAACCCAACTTTCTCTTGGACTGTACAATGAAAAGCAAACATGATTGTACATATTGGGAAGATGTACTCAGTGCAGGTTAGCTGCATAAAAGCTCGTTATTGCTTCAGTGTGGCTGCACAGGCACGCACATTGCAGCAGAGGATATATGCTTCTGAGTGAGTGCCTCATAACAGTTTCATTCAGTTACATACTTTGTGAAAATTTACCTGCTTGTCATTAGTTTTGACTTCTTTATATGTTTTTCTCTTTACTTTTGCCTGTCAGAAGGATGATTTATCGTGTTATTGAATACTCAGGAAGAATATTGTTACCTCAGAAAGATGAACTACGAATGTATGTTGATACCTTAGAGTGTCGGTGGGGAGCTTTAATGGAGCGAGATAAAAACGATGCCATGGCTGACACTTCAGGGAAACAATGAAATTTTAAGGCCTTTTAATAGTGTGAACACACGCTTGCACATACACATGTACGTGCGTGCACACACACACAAAACACTACATGGCTTCTTAGCTCCGGGAAACTTGAGGTTTTCATATCAAGGCCTGAAATGTTGAATGTAATTCAGATATTTTTTTTAAAGACATGCCATATGTACATCAATGATGTTTTTAGATCTATTTTTTTTCCATGTATAGATTAAGTCTCCAGTAGGTTTTGGTGGAGAAAATATTGACATGTCAAGTGTTAGTGTAGTTAGCAATGGGGAAAAGGAAAAGCACTCCTGATAAACACCCCATTTCAGTATTTTAAAACCACTTGATTCAGGTTGAATTTAGCCCTAACTTCAAGATGAATTAAGTTGAATATCAACACTGTCAGTGCACTGGGGCTTTGCTGCTCTGCTATGCCACTGATTTATGAACTGTGCCAACCTCTTATTTTTTTAAAAAGGCAATTAAATGAATGAATCAGGAAACTCTTACTTCAGTTTTGACTCTTAAAGCACCTCTAAACCCAACTGGATAGAGCCACAAGCCACCAGAGTGAGAAAAAAAATGGTGCAAAGAGGTAATATAAACAAACTGTTGTCATAAATTGGCAGAAATGTTCTCAATCCTGTGCTGTAATAGACTGTTCAAAAACAGGTGTGATTGGTCACATCGGGCAGTTTAAAGTGGAAATCTGTTTAAATGGAAGCAGGAGGGCAAATGAAACATGAGCTTCAGAGGTCTCTGGTTTCCAGGCTAGGTTGGTACAAAGCTGAAGTTCAAAACTAAAGTGAATGGATCCCCCTTTAATTTTACTAATCGGAAATTCAATGTGAGTAAAAGACATTTTAATGCTTTTTTTATTATCTTACTCAGAATGCGGTTTAAGGGGAAAAAGTAGAGGCTCTTCAGACAAAGTTTCAGAAAAAAAAAAAATCAGATTAGGAAAGAGGTGCTAAGTAAATCATGATTTATGCTTACCCCCAGGTTTTTACAAGTATTCGGTTACAACAAGTGAATCAACACAGAATGTGCTCTACGTTCAAAAGACACATTGCGGGAAGCATTTGCCTTTTCTTGGTGTTACTCTGATTCAGTGAAGGGAGTGGAGTCAGTGTTGGCCTTCACAGATGGAAAATCAGACTTCATTGTTATCTTTGTGATTCACATGTACTTTTCTTGTATCTTGTACATTCTCTGTAACCGCTTCTACCTCATGTTGAAGACCTTGTACATGGAAGTATTTATTTCATGTCATTTCACATGCCAGTTTAAAGACCAGTGTTTCAAACTGTTGACCTGTTATAGTCTACCTCACTAGAGACTGTTGTGACATGGAAATGAAGATATTATACCAAAAAAAAAGAAAAATCTTTGAGTTTTCTCTTCTTGTCTGTGGAAATTAAAAATGTTTTGAGGCTTAAATGTACTGATCTTTCACTAAAAGATGCTATGATGATGACCTATTGCAGTAATAGTGTTTTCTCCTTCCAAATATACTTACTGGGTTCAATGTTATATTGTAGCCTGGCAGTGGCATATTTCTCTAGGCAGTGACATTAAGTCGATGTACAGTTAAAGAAAGTATTTATTGGGTCGGGAAAAGCATCTATTTACTTTTTGTTTTAAATGGATGCTTTTAAAATCAGCTAAGGAAACGTTAGACTTTTGTTACTCTGTCATTTAATTTGGGTGGAGAAATCTAACTCCACAGTTCCCGCAAAGCCCCTGACAAGTTGCATTGGTTTGATAGACAGTTCTTGTATGCCATGCGGTTAAGCTGTTCCCACATCATCCGGGTTAAGATCCGGTTACTGTGCTGGTCACTCATTAGACACAGAATACCAGCTGACTGCTTCGTCTCTAAATAGTTCTTGCGTAATTTGTAGCTGTGCTTTAAGTCGTTGTCCTGTTGTAGGGTTAAATCACCAAAACTATCAAATGCATTAAATACACATTGGAGAATTGATTCTGAAAATGAACCTTTAAAACCGAGCACACACTCACCGACCACTTCATTAGTTGCTAATACTGGGTTGGAGATCCTGGAAACATTCTTCAGAGATCTGTTATATTTTCACATGATCATATCACATGTTATATGATGCAATTCTTCTGTCTGGTACTGTGAAGGTATTGTTGTGCTTAAGAAACCAGTTTGAGATTATGTGCAGAGGAACCAAAATGTGAAGGAAAATAAGCTGCAGTCACTCCGCAACCCTTATTTAGAAAAGCAGAATAAAATGGATGGATGGGTCATAAGACCACCACCGGCAGTGTAAAGCATTGATCCAGAGTGGGATGGAGCCATGCTTTCATGTTGTTTACGCCAAACTCTGAATCTACCATCTGAATAAGACTAAATAAAAAATTTTCCCATCTTCTATAGCCTCGGATGCCTGTTCTGAGCTGACACAAGTAGTACCCTTTGTGGTCTTTTGCTGGTGTAGCCCATCAAGATTCGATGGGCTGTGCATTCAGAGAAGCTCTTCTGCATACCTTGGTTGTAGCAAGTGGTTATTTGAGTTACTGTTGCCTTCCTATCAGCTCAAAGCAGTCTGCCCATTCTCCTCTGACTTCAACAAGGCATTTCTGCTCAGTGAACTGTCACACACTGGGTATTTTTGCTTTCCCTGACCATTCTCTGTAAACCCTAGAGACAGTCATGTGGGAAAATCCCAGTAGATCAGCAGTTTTCTTAAATACTCAGACCAGCTTATCTGGCACCAACAAAGACACCACGTTTAAAGTCACCTAAATCACCTTTCTTCTACCTTTCAATACAAGCCTCCTCTTTGATCAGTAGTGTGAGCTCTATTAATATTTTAATGTTTTGTATTGTTTCAAGTTGTAAGAAACCATATCATCATTTATGTCATGTACTTAGGCTCAAGAGAGTGAGCGAAAGCAGTGAGCCTGTGCTGACATGTCACAGACAATTTTTGTCCTCTCGGCCACAGTAAGTCTCGCTCTGCTGCAACATCAGTCATTTCACAGCAAAACTCTCTTTGCCCAGAATTGTTTTTCCCTAACCTATGTTTAAGGTCTGTATTTTAAACACACCTTAAGCCATATTCCTGACAACAACTGTTAGTCCATGCATCTACGATACAGCTAATCTCTGTTCCTATTTAAATTTAAATTTCAATTCAGCATGCTTTCTCACCTATGTTAGGTCTCGCATTTAGCATTAAACTCAATGAAATTATTAACCTGATTCAGTTATATCGCCGCATTTGAGATCACAGTTGTGATCACAGGTGTGGAATTAGACAGCAAACAAACAAAAAACTAAAATTCAGCACATGGCCCCCTTTTTGAATTGCTGTGTCTCTGCCCTTCTAATGACACTCACACTGCAGCACCTACACCAGTGTCACATAACAAGTATAACAGTGACACCTACAGGGTCCCCTCGAGATGTTTCTCACCATGTTGAATGTTAATCGTTGCCTTATATACCTTCTGTAAGTACATTTTAAATTATTTGCAGAGGTGTTAGAATGGATTAAAGGAAATGAAGTCAACATAAAAATAGGAAAGCTATTATTACTCCTGCAAGTTCAGTTTATATCTTTTCTTTTCAGTTAGTGTCTGGCTTTATTTAAAAGAATGAGAAAAATACAACCTAGTAACTGTGAATGCATTATGCTTATCCGTTTCATTATGACTTGGGTCATCCAGTTATTTTAGGTTCTTCAGTTCCAAAGAAGTCTGCAGAGTTGCTCCTTCAGTCCAAGTCCTAAGCCTGTGCAATAGGACAAGTGTACCTTTTTTGGGTTTTCCTCAATCACATGCGGATAAACTTACTTTGAAATTCAGCCAGTCGAGTGAGAAAGTTAGTGTTGAAATGATCAAATGATTCGTTCTTCTAGAAGAGGCTATTTCTCTTTAAAGCAGGCAAACATTAAATATCTCATGTTTGTGATAAGTCCCCACAAACATGAGCCAATGCAAAATGAAAACTTAAATGGAATTTTTACAAAATTAAACACTAAAAAAATTAATTAATTTTATCTCACCCCAATAATTTGTCTGTGAAGCCATTGTAGATGACTGCCAGGGCTCCACTTGCTCCTTTTCATTTTGTTTGGCAAGATCCCATCTTGGCGGGGAACTGTTGAATCCGGGATTAACAGCCTGAGAGTTAACATCTCGCCATACACCATAAGAGCACCAGAAAATAACTTATAGTGCCTTATATTAATAACTTTAACCCATCCCTAAAACTGTGGAAGTGGTGTTTCAACAAAGCCCACTAGAGGGTGTTAGATATCTGTAAGAAGGCATTTGAAGTATGCCAAAGCCATCTAGAGATTTTACAGATATAAATACAGTAGTCAAAGCCTGTGATGTTTGCAGACAGGGGCAGGGATGGAAAACAAAACCCTGAAGGGAGAGAGGGTGCTGCACTCTATTAATAAATCAGGGAGTGGGAGTAAAGATGGCCAAATCGAGCTTTAAATATCAGTTTTACAATCAGTCTTTTTTTTGGTCAGGTAAGAAGGGCAAGGAAAGCTGGAAGTTGACAGAGCTGACAAACAAATCTCTTATATAAAAAAGAATTCCTCGCCCACATTTGGTGAAGGAGATATTGCAGATTACAAATGATTCCCTTTCCGTGCAACCCCTTACAGACACTCACAGCCTCCCTCTCTCCTTCATAAATCTGTTCCCACAACACACAACCTGACAGATCAGACCAATGTTCTACTTAATCCACGTCCTACCTCTGCAGCTATGCACTTCTATCCATTAGGATGCAAGGAGGACAGAAACCTAAAGAGGAGAAATGAAACAAAACCTGTGCGCTGTACAGTATTATAATGGACCTAGGTAATTTTACAACTTCTACAGAGGGAAGCAACACATTTAGAGAAACAGTGTGGAAATGAGCTGTTCTTCGCACACTCTGTTTTTAAAATGGCAGTAGCAGTGGTCTGCAAGATGCAGGATTCAGACAGTTGCAGCATGTGTGGGAGAAGGTGAAGGTTACATCCTCGGCGGTCGACTTGCTTTTCACTCGCGTGTGCATGTGTTCACTGTTCTCATGTTCTCAGCGTCTTCTTGAAGTAAATCCCTCTGCTTTGCTTGCTGTGGGCAAGGAGGCGCTATGCAGCGCGCTGTACAGTCTGAGCCTGTTGGGAACATGCTGCTGACTCAGCCCAGGCCACTGCATTCATCTATCTGCACTGCAGTGCTGTCTCTCTCCTCCCCGCCCCACCACCCGCCTGCCTCACTCAGTGCACCACCTTACACACACGGAGGAGGAGGGCGGGGTGGGGGGCACATGCAAGCACACACCTGCCATCTTACTACAGTTTCACCATGACACACCCAAAACACGTCAGATCAAAGAGTCGCATTCAGGTAACACCAACAGAAACGGTG
>VUQG01041553.1:14682-33505 GCA_015106755.1 Etia nguti | reverse complement strand
CCAACAGAAACGGTGTCATATGCGTACTCCTGCAGGAAGGCTGTGTTCTCGTTTTCACAACTAAACAAACTACAGACTTCTTTAATGTAGTCTCTGTCCCTCCCTGTCTACTGCAACCTGCACACATTTCCTTCCTTGCAATTTTTGTGATCATCAGCAACAAACAAAATTACCTTCTTTAAAGCATCAGTAATTTTTTATAGATAACACAGATTATGATGCAGCGAAACATCGTCAGACTTTGTATGATAACCATGCATTGTAGAACCAAAAATGACACCAGCCAGAGGAATAACTGGAAGGCTGCTTTATTGTTTGGAAATAGATTCGTGCTCAAATGAAGACATTCTTTCACTGATTCTCATTTAACTTCCAATGTGGTTGTGCGACACGTGTTATCTTTCTGACTGTATTAGTGGCAAGAGACAATGACAGTCAAAAGGGTTTTTTCAGTTAAAGTAGTTTCAAAGAAAAGAAATGTATCTCAGTCATGCTACAAAAGAATGGCCTCATATACCATTTGGTAAACCAACATTAGGAAATGAGCTGTAGTGTAAAACAAAAGGCAAGCTGTTCTTTTGCTAGCCCGAGAGCCAGTAAACAGAACACACAGAGAGCACTTCTACTACATGACTCTACAAGATGTTAGTCCAGACAGTCTAATCTAGGTGGTGAGTTTTTCAGTTCAGGTTATTTTCGAACTCAATACATTGCATCTATCGTGCTCCGTTTTGATTCACTTCGATGGGTGTTGAGATTCTCATTGCTGATTTATCGACAGACTAAATAGAAAGCTAAAAAGGCACGTGCCGTTAAGAGATATTGCACCATAAACAAACACACAGACAGTTAAGACAACTAACCCTTAAAATCATTATTGTTATATCATATTGAAAGTGACAGCGAAATTAAAGGTGAGCTCCAAAACTACAGCAGTGTGTTAATGGGAAACATGGAGGGTTAGAGCTGCAACAAGCAAAAGAAATCGTCACACAGACTGAGCTGTGACTCGTAGTTGGGGCACACGGGTTAACCAGCAGTCGCCTGCAAAAAGGCTGTGAGTGTGTGTGTGTGTGTGTGTGTGTGTGTGCGTGTTTGTGTGTGCATGTGCGAGGGTGTGAGTGCGCGTGTGTGCATCGGTTTAACCTTGTGTCTACAATATAGGAAAGTAGGGGCAAGACATCGTCACACATGTACAAAAGGGTATGCTGGTAGTGCAATCCTCTAACCAAGGCAGGCTCCACATTTCTCAGCAAGCAGCCAGTACAACACCATGCATTGTACGCTGGTACCCAGTATGCACAAGTCCTGGGCAGGCCAGAGTTTTGGTTATTTCTCTGAACATACCACACAAAGAAAGAAGCATGATCAGTTACACTCTGGGGCTCTGGTTTCACCTCAATGCAAGGAGTGGACAGGAGAGTTGAGTTACAGACACTGTTCTAATGTATATATACTATATATATATATAATGGTAGAATATATATATAATATATATGTAATATAGCTCTGTATATGCACATATGAATTTATACAGTTTTTATTACAATCAGTTTTTTTTTAATATAGATTAGCTTACTTCCCTCTTTTTTGTGAAATGTGAATCAAAAAGGAAAGAAAGAAAGAAAAAACCTATTCCATCTAACAAATGCGTCACAGCCTAACAAGTGTGACAAGGGGTGTCAGCTGGAAGCCATTCTATTTACGTTATTAATATTTAGTGTTAGATTAATAGCTGTAGTTTTTCTTTTTTTAAGTAATCCTGTATTTACAAAAAAACTACACATGCTGTTAAAATAATATAATACATTATTTATAGCCTCTTAAAAAGTCCAGTCATAGCTTTTGCAGTTTGTGCCCTATAGAACGAAGCCTGAATTGTATTTCTTTTTTTCCCCAAATGGATGTATGTGTATCGATTTTTTATTTTCCCGCTTTCTTTCTGTCAATCTTGTATTCGTGGAGGTCTCGGAGAAAATGGACGGCAGTAGCTTTTATGTTTGTCATTCAGCGTTTTTTATTTGGTTCAAGGTAACACCCACACTGATTTTGGAGATCTCATGCAGCAACTGGACCATGGAACTTGAAAACGGATGAGGAGGGGTTGGGAGCGGCTTATAAACGGGAAGTGACATCACTGGATGACAGGAAGTGCAAAAGCTCCGGTGTGGTGCCTAGGCTCACAGTACCGTAAGGATGCATCCAGTGCTCTGCCTGATTATTTGGTATTTGTTATGCAGTAGAGCAATAGGGAGAAAAACATGGCAAATGAGATGCTCGGAGCACTTGTTGTTGGTGAATACTGAAATCTGGGCCGATCCACTGAACGATCCACTTCTGCTTCAGAAGGAATTAAGAATGCTGCTCAAACCAATGTGTCCCAATTCACTTTCATGACATCTCCTCACAGTGTTTCCTATATCTGGCTGCTATCAGGGTGAACATTAGTTTGTTTACTGAAATTAACTGAGACCAGACTGCAGTCCATAATGACTATTCATATAAACGTCACCATTACAAGGGAGCGCAATGATGCCGTTTCATCGAGATGCTTCTAGCCCTATAGTTCTAAGCATCGTAAGCAGGAAGCACTAAAGTGGCCCCTGACTGGGCAGCTGTCAGCAACGCAACAGCCAGCCGAGATCATTGTCCATCAACATGGCATAAAACAAAAGAGTAAAACATGATTTCATAAATACTCCCATCACATTCACTTGCATTTTGTTGCAGAGCTCATAATAGTACAGTTATAATATCTCCTGAGAAAAAGGGATGAATTTTTCAAGCATTGCATACATTTCTAGGGTCTCTGTCTAATAACGACAGAAAACAGACTGGGCAGGGCATACTTAACCCAATCCCACTCCATGGACAAAGGGCAACAAGGGATAACAAGGCAGGTCTCTTTGGCTTCTCCACACACAATGTTCTCATCGCCCATTCATTATTTCCCATTTCTCAATAAAATAAGATACTACTAATATGTCTCATCACAAGATGGTTTCTCTAAACGTAAATGCACAAAATAAAGGCAGACATGGAAATTATATCCTGAAAGAAAAAAATAACAACAACAACAAAAAAAGATACGTCGTTTACATTTTGTGTAAATAAATAAACCTAACGAGGATCAAAACTCTTGTCAGCCCTTTCAGAAAAGGTCTAACCACCCACAGAGAAACATTAGAAATAGAAAGGAGTTTGCCATACCTGTGAAATCCCCACAAACCACTGACAGCAGGATACCCACAATGCCCGATTACACAAAAATAAAGGCAGATGGTATGGAACATTACATAGGTGCATACAAATTATAAATATAAGCTTTTTTTTTTTCATTTCAAAGTGCTGTGCCCTTGAAAATATTTCTGTCCAAATTAACAAACGTTTCAGTCCCATGACACACACAAATATCTCTCTCTAAATCTTACACACTCAAAATCTCCAAAGCAGCAACTATTTACTTATTTATTTATTTTTTATTTCACCCACTGATGCACTGACAGTGCTATCATTTCCCGACATATATCATTCTTCCATCGGTAGAGACAACAGATTTAAACACAGTAATTTGAAATGTGCTGAGTAATGAGATTAAAATTTGGATCCATTTTAAGCTGATCAACCCCCCCTCCCCACATCGCTTATCTTTGTGGAACAAATTACTCTGAACTTTCAAATTTCGAACATGTCTTGATCGTACAGTCGAGCCACCGTTGTGGTCTGAGTATTAGTGTCTTGTGGACTATGATAATTCATGCAAAGATTTCTGATCAAAACATGCCATCATGCAAGTCATTTCTATGCATTGAACAAGCACACTTATTATTTGTTTGGAAATCTTTCTGAGTAAATGTTAAGCCCTTGGCCCGAGTTGACCCCATAATAAACAGACACTTATTCAATTTGGTGTGAAAGCCCATGTAAAAAAAAGGATTTCGATGTGGATTATAACAAAGATAAAATGAGTAGAAGAGTTGATTGACATGGGCAAACTGTTGGATATTGTTCTTTTTTTTCTTCTGTTTGCATTTTTGCTGCTCAAAAAAACAAAAAACAAAAACAATTTCTAGCTCAATAAAACAAAAAAGTAGTTCACACTGTTATTTGTGTCTTTCACTCACCTTCTGTTTGCTCATAGAGTGAGTGTGTCATTTGTTCCTTTATACATTTCTGTATTAAACGACACAGAAACACTCTGTGGCTGCTGCAAGAAGGCGTTTCTTCAGCAGCGAGCAGCATCCTTGTTGTCTTTCACAGTACTGTCTTCCATAAGAAAACCATTCCTTGCATCCAGGCGCGTGAATTTTCTGTTGTTGTTTTTTTCATTTCACCTCTTGGTGTAGAGTTTGCTCAACTTATCTGTAGACCAGTCATAAGTGAGCGGTATGGGACGCAGTCTGTTTTAATTGACTTTTTGTTAAGTAGTCCAGATACAGAGTCGCACGGTATGCTGATTATGTTTGGTTTGACTAAAGTTCAAGTCTTCAAGCTGTAACAGACCAAGATGCTTCTCTCTGCATCAATATAAGAATGAAGTCTGTAAACAAAATTACTGAAGACTATTTTTTTTTCTGACTTGCAAATGAAATAATCTGTACAACTGTGTTGGTGAGTTTCCGCTCGCATTAGTATCATCTTTTTGTTATTACTGTGAATATACATCCAGTGGCCTAACATTTGGATTCCCTGATGTCTTTTTGGTTTCTTCCTTTCTCTTTCCTTCCCCCTTTGCCCTCATTGTTGTCTTCCTGTTTCTCCTTCTCAGGTTTGGTTACACTGTCATAAGAAGGCAGGGAGGCAGTTGAGGGAGTGCCCTCCTTCTTTTCTTGTTCCTGATTGTTACCACCATTCTCGTCTTTGTTATTGGCTGGTTTGCGCTTATAAACAAAACCCCGCCTGGCCAAATAAGAGCGGTAGGCCCTTTGAATAATTCTGGCAGACACATCCTCCTGCTTGCGCCTCAGAGTGGTGGTGATAGGTTCATAGGAGACCTTGGAAGGATTGGCAGCCACGAAACGCTCCTCCATTTGTTGCCTCAACATGTCCAACTCGCCACTGTCACCCAGCACACGCTTGGTGAAGGCAAAGAGGATGTCCAGACAGTGTATGCGGTCTCCACTCACCATAGGCATGTCCATTGCGATCAGTTCAATGGTGTTAGGCTTGGGCACGCGGAGTGGGTGTTCAAGTGCATCTGCAAAGTCAGAAAGCTTGGCATAGGTGATGAACTGAGAGGCATCCGGGTCAAACTTTTCCCAAATTTCATAAAAGGTCTCAAAGTCATCCTCACTGAGTGGGTCTGCACTCTCCTCTGTGGCCACGCTGAAATTCTCCAGGATGATGGCAATATACATGTTGACTACAATCAGGAAAGAAATGATGATGTACATAACAAAGAAGAAGATGCCCACCGATGGGTTGCCGCAGTCTCCCGTAACAGGGGTCCCAGGGTTCTCCAAGTAGGGGTCACAGTCCGGAGGGTAGTTAAGAATAGGCAGCAGAAGGCCGTCCCATCCCGCAGACGTGGTGATCATAAACAGGATGATCATGCTGTTGCCGAAGGTTTCAAAATTGTACAAGTCATCAATTCCAGCCCCGTATTTCACATAGCCAAAGTTAGACATTCCAAAGATGGAGAAAATGAACATAACCAGGAAAAGGAGGAGGCCAATATTGAACAAGGCAGGAAGTGACATCATAAGGGCAAACAGAAGAGTTCTGATTCCTTTGGCCCCCTTGATGAGACGCAGGATCCTGCCGATACGAGCCAGACGGATCACCCTAAACAGCGTTGGTGAGACGAAGTATTTCTCAATCAGGTCAGCCAGAAACATACCTGAAGTTCAAAGGAAGCAAAAACAAACATATGTTCGGTTAAGGCTGAGATAAAAGGCAACTGAATGCTTTACACTATTACCCCATTCAACACAGCAGGAAAACACCCATTTATTCTTCACTACTTGTTGGTCTTAGTTAGTAATTCATCTGTTTTTATACAGCAGGATCACAACAAAAAGCCAGAAAAAACTGTATGGCACTGACTGAATTAAAGAAATTTGAAAGAAAGAAATTGAAGTTTTTTTTATATTTGATTTTATGTATTCTGGGCAAAAGTCCAGCAATCCTTCATTTCTTTATATTTCTTTATATTTACTTGGAAAATGGGAAATATTTCTTTATACCAGCTTTGTTCTTCAACTTAGCCTGAACTCTCTTAGGCAGCTTTCCTGCAGCTGATTTTCAGTCCAGTTCTTGTGTAATTTGGCATACCTCAGCCTTTTCTCCATGTTTCCCTTCCATAAGATTGGCTTTAAATCTTTTAACAGCACACTTGCCCACCTTGCTGAGATAAGCCAAGTTTTTAGCTATTTTGTTGGTGCAAAAATACAATTTTAGCCCTGTCAAAATATGTTATATTTGAAATTTTACATAGATTTGATTAAAGAAATTGGACCAAATTATGTATTTTTGTGACAGCGTACTAGTAAGAAAGTGGAGAACTATTGCTCAAGACCACTTAAAATTCCAAGAAAGTCTGGCTGCTTGGAAGCAAAATATAAAGAAATTAGGGGAGATTAACTTTTGCACAGTATTCTACCTGTTTACCACATCAGTGCTCTGTGTCCCTCAAACTTGTTTACATGGATGCTGTCACACAGAAATGTCAGACAAGACCAGGAGATTCAAGTCACACAGTTTTAAATTTCACCTTCTAACACACATTAGTACTATACATATTTTAATTCATATATATTATCGCTGCTAGAAACACTAAGTTTGGTTTAGGCAAGAGAGCTGCCTGAACAGAGCTTGCAGGAGGCCACACACAGGTTAGGTTAAAGACTGATTCGTGTTTGAGCCGTGTGCGTCTGCAGTACGTGAGTGAAATTGGCTCATTTGAGCCATTTCCAGTAAAGCTGCTCCAGACTTTTCCCCTCATGCATAAACAGCCTTTTTAAATACTTGCCCACAATTGAAAGGATGACCACAACCACATCGAAAATGTTCCAGCCATTGGTGAAGTAATAGTGACGCAGTGCGAAGAGCTTCAGTAAAAACTCGCCAGTGAAGACAACAATGAAGACAAAGTTGACCCAGTAAAGCACATTCTCTGTCTCCTCCGACTGATCATCTGTCTCCACCATCATAGTGACCATGTTGAGGCAGATAAGCATCATGATGGAGATGTCAAACACCTGCTGCGTCACAAAGTCAAACACCATGCCCTGGATTTTGTTCTGGGGAGAACGCAAGAGGACAGAAGAGGGATTGGAGTGATTTTCTTAATTGTTTTTAGAAATTTTAATTGTCTGGAGGAGAATATTTACCTGGGGCCTGGGTATTGGTTTCTGTGGTTTCTTGGACCCTAGTTTCTTCATGGCATTGTAATACTTCTTCTGCTCTTCTGTCATGAAGATATCCTGGCCTCCAAAGTAAAGGGACAAAAACATTTTGGTTAAAATCTCCAGGAACTTAGACAACATATTCCAGTGCTGGATATACCTTTTAAAAAAGTGAACGTAAACGGTGTAGATTTTAATCCTAAAGGATTAACCTGATATTTTGGGACATACACCTGTTTTCGTGATTATAGTGTAATTGAATGTTTCATCTAACTCTGGTAAGAAAGTAAAAATGTGTATATTTGAGAGATAAATGAAGAAAAGCAATCTTATCTTTTTCTTTTGTTGATTGAAGTTATCAATGATGACACCAATGAAGAGGTTTAGGGTAAAGAACGAGCCGAAGATGATGAATATGACAAAGTAGATGTACATGTACAAGTTGTCCTCATAGAGGGGCTGATCCTCCACCTACAAAGTGCCATAAACAAAAAACATACTAAAAAAAAACTGTAGATCCTGCTGATATGAAAGTCAGAATATCTGTAAACTGAAAACGTGTACCTTTCTAGAATCTATTGCCGCATACATTATGTCCATCCAGCCTTTGAATGTTGCCTGCGATGGCGGCAGTCACAGTGTGAGAAAACAGGCTGAAAGCAAATTGCACAAATGAGCAGAAGCAAAAAAAGTTTCTCACCACTTGCAGGAGTGCCAGGTATCCTGCGCCCACGTTGTCAAAATTGATCTTGACGTTCTTCCATCTGACTTCAGTGTAGTTGTCATTGATGAGTGCGAAGCACTCTGTTTTGTTGTTCACCTCATGCGGTAGAAAGTACTCCTCAGATGTCTCATTGAAACAATAGTAATACTTTCCAGCAAACAGATTGACACCCATGATGCTGAAGATGAGCCAGAAGATGAGACACACCAGCAACACATTCATGATTGAGGGAATTGCACCCACCAAGGCGTTCACTACAACCTAAAAAGAACAGGGGGGCGGGGAGCAGACAACAGTGTATATTAGCAATCAAACACCACCTGCTTGTAGATGTTATAACATTTTGCACAGAAACACACACTTACATAGAAATGCACATTCTTTCCCTCCCTTAGAGACTCACGTTGCATTATTTGATTGCTTAGCAAAAATTCATGCCAATCACAATAAGCCACAAGCGAGTGTAACAACAGGGCACAATGCACAACAAATCAAAACAAAGTGTATAACTCTGATTTTTTTTTTCATCTTTTAACAGAAAGCCATGCTTAAAATAGTTTGTCTTATTAGTTTTGGTAATAAAGAGGATATTACAAATTTTATAAATCATCACTTATGACTGTCAGCATTTAAATGAAGTAGTACAGATTTCTGACAGCTCACTGTTAAGAAAGTATATTAAACTAAAACTCCTTACAATTAGTTACAACACATTATAAGGTAATCCTTTTGTAGCTTCTCATGCATATTATCAGATTTTTCTATTGAAATGTATTGTGCCCCAGCATATTGTTATTCCCATTAAATGTATATTGCATTCATACACACTATTTGTGCTCCACTATGTCAAGAGAACATTTGTGTTAGCTATGCCCGGTCAATGCAACAAATTAATTCACTAAATTAAGTTATGATTGTATGAACTGTTATTATAAAAGATAACTTTACTGTCCTGAACAATCTAAAGCTGTTAGAATTAGGAGGAAAACATATGAATGTGCATTTCCAAACACCAAGCCATGGAAACAGAAAGCCAAATAAACCAAAACTATAGGCAAACATCAAACGTCAAAATTATTTGCGTTTCTTTTACACTCTAGTGATCTGTCTAATGTTGTAATATAGAGACAATGCAGCTATGCGATAACTTAATAGAACTGCAAAACGGTGATCATGAAAATCATGGTGATGAAATTCACTGAGGAGTGATGAGCAAGGATGTCAGGGGAGGGGGTTATGCAACCAGAAGTTTGTTGATCTTCCAGTGTGACAATGCCAAAGCCAAACTGTGATAATATCAGATAACAGGACACTTGAGCCAGAGCAAAAGTCAGAAGATGCTGAGCCTAGGCACGATAAAAATTTTTGTTGCTGTTTTTTTTTTTTGCCCAGCAACAACTAGAGGCTGACCCAATCCATCACATGAAATAACCAGATTAAAATCCACCACCATTTCTGTTTTGTTCGTTTTTTTAGGCAAAACTCTGGAGTTACATCACAACTACTGATGTAGAAACTGTACACACATTTAAGGACAGACTTAACTGTGTGCACCCTGTAAATGAAGTATGCACAAAGATTGACTACGTGCACAGATTTGGATATCAGTTCATTTGAGCTGGGGGCTCTGTAGCATTTAACAGACTGCATTTTGGGTCTGTGTCATAACCCTATCGCATGGCTCAGCTTGAATTTGTTTCGCGTGAGAGTTCAAACCAACCTCTAGTTGTTCCCTCAGCTGGTACTAAACAGAGCTTTTATCGTTACGTGTTGAATCACTCAAGGAAAAATTGGAGTGTAGTCTACTTTTTTAAATAAAGCATTGGACAGAGTTTAATTTTGTTAATATTTGGAATCACTGCTAAATGCTTTAAAATAATGCTAAATTTATTATATATGAAATGAAACATGATTAATCAAATCAGATGTATGATGACCATCTGAGATGATCTGCGTCCATGCAAAAAGCTTCTCACTAATCCAAGGAGTCATCTTAAAAAAAAAGTCCCCTCAGAGACATTTTAAAATCTATTCTGCCATCTCTAGCATGCGCTGATACTTTTTATTTATTTGGCATGCAAAAGGACCAGCTGCCTGGTATCTTGGGTCTTACCCTCATCCCTTCAAAACGTGACAGGGCCCTGAGGGGTCTCAAGGCCCTCAGTGTCCTGAGTGATTTAATCGGGCCTAGATCGGAGTAGCCCAACGCATTAGCTATAAGGGTGACTATAGACACCTACACAGATAGGGATAGAAGAAGAGGGAAAGACAGAGGCAAAGGAAGAGAGGACCCACAAAGTTAGAGGGGAAATAGAGAGAAAGGTGGACTCTACATAAAGTGTAAGGATGGCTGAATGGTTATATACAGATATATATAAGTACATATATAGGTTATATATGTGTAAGTATATGTATCTATATAGCATAACGGTTAAACAGGAGTTATTACAATAAACAACGGTCAATAAAGTGTAGCCCGACTTCTTTTTTCCTTTCCTTTTTAAAAAAAAAATGTGTTTGCTTATGTTTGAGTTTGGTTTAGTTTGGCAAGCCAGTCTAGCGTGATAACCAGCTTAACAGCACAGTGAGCACACCTGGAAAGAAACTTGTGGTTGACACAGTGAGAGGAAGAGAAGAGAGTCAAACAAAGGGAAAAATTAGAGGAGAGATGAGTTCACAAACACTAAATCAATGTGACACAATAATATACACACAGTACACGGTACAAAACAGTACAGTTTCCACATCAGAGGGCATTGTACTTAAAGAAGAGAGAGAAAAACGCAGAAGGCTGATGACAACTTTCGGGGTTAGAAGAGAGGAAAAACCTGTGAAAGTAGGAGTCCCACCACAACACATCAACCTTACCCTGGACCCCCAAACACCGACCCCTCAGTCCCTCTCGACAGCTGCACAACGTCTCTCTTAACTTAAAGAGAGACACAGTTATAGGAACCTGCTGTGAGAGAGAGGACAGGTCAGTGTTAGGGCAGAGGGCTGCATGAAAAAAAGAATCTGGATTAAGTTATCAGACTATATTGAGATGTCTTCATATTTCAGGGTTAAGCAAAAAAAAAAAACAACCCAAAATTCCACCATGTAAGTTGAATAATTTAACCCTTTTGTCTTCCATCATGACCCACAGGACAGACCCCTTACTATAATTGTTTGGGAAGAGAGGATCCAACTCACAAATTTAGAAAATCTTTACTTTGCCTGCATGAAAATTAAAAAAACCCCCAAACTAAACATGTCAAATGTTCAAACTGAGAAACACTTAGGCCATTATTCCATTTTTTTTATATAGCGCCAATTCACAACAAGGCACCTCAACGTACTTTATATGGTAAAGTAATGACCCTACAATATTACACTGAATATAAAGTGTATCTCCAGCATGATAGCCTTCATATTATATATAAGTTTCAGAGGAACATTTTGGATGCTGACATTATTTTACTTTGCACTAAGAAACAGAATTATTCCCCATTATTTCCTGGCGTGTGTGTGTGTGCAGACCAGTCAATAATCTTCACTTTAGTCTTCTGGTAGTAATTCTTCACCAGGAGCAAACTGTGTTTTGGGTCATTGTGTTGGAAGACAAAGCAACGACCCAGACCCAGTTTTGCTACCGACTGCTTGAGGTTTTCATTTAAAATCTTCACATATCCTTCTTTTTTCTTCATTCCTTCCACCTTGATGAGTTTTCCAGTTCCAGATGCACTGAAGCATCTCCCACCACCATGTTTCGCTGTAGGGACAGTGTTCTTTGGCTTGTATGCCTTCTCCTTCTTTCTCCAAATATAAGCAGCATATCTGTGGCCAAAAATCTCTGCTTTTTTCTGATCTTCTCCTTAGCTTGTTACAGTCTGGTTTGCAGGTGTAGGGTTACCCTAACCCTCTGCAGTTGTTCTAGGCTCTGTAGACACATCTCTCACTAGTTTTCTTTCCACGCTCTTTGAAATCTTTCGCTTGTTCTGTACTTGTTGCTCTCTTTGAATTTCTTGTTCACACTTCTCGCTCCAGTTCTTGACACTCAGAAACGCTGTGATAACCTTCCATATACATCTCCTGCTTTTTGAGCAGAAGCAATTCTTTTTCTCAAGTCTGAACTGATTTCTTTTGCTTTTGGCACGACATTTTCTCAAGTTATAGCTGAAACATTTGATGAAGTTTTCACACTGTGTGCAAATTGGAAGATAACCCTGAGTTTTAACTTGATTTTGCAAGCTTCGAGCATTACAAAGTTAATGTGCATCATTACACATCAGTGGTCTGCGCTATTGCTCCATAAAAAGGTCCATTTTTCAGGAGGCTAACAATGGTAATTATTAGGTAATGTTTGTTTTGTGTGCAAACACAAACAATTTATGCTTTCTATAGGAAACTAGTATGATTAGAGATGCTATGTTAAAAATCACTTGCTCAATTAATGGAAAATGTTTGACAAAAAACTTTAATTTCATATTGGGGCTAACAATTTTGTCCTCATTTATATCTTTCACAGAGAAGACCTTACTTAGGCAGACAATGCAAAACCAGCTGGCCTGCTTAAAGTCCAGATCTGAAAACTGCTGATGCTATTTAAAGCATTATGATTGCCAAAATTGAACAAATGAGGCTCTAAATGTGAAATTTCTGAGCACCTACAGAGACAAATAAAATAAAGATCCAACACATTTGTAATCTAATTGTCTAAACCCTTTTTAAACGATTTGCTGACATATCATTTAAAGTCACAATATCATTACAATATCATTTTCTCAGTTTTAACATTTGGCCGTTTTATATTGATTGTTCTTATATACAGCCAAGTAACTGTTTTGATTTACATTTAAAGGACTTTCTGTGGAAGTTAATATATATCACAGTCCAGTAATAAAGTTACTTTTATATACAATACAATATACACAGTGATATTAATATCTTATGTATAACATTGTGTTATAAGACTCGCAAATGTTGTATATGCACTCACTGGCCACTTCATTTGGTTCACCTGTTCAACTGCTCGTTAACTAAACAGCCAACCACATGACACCAGCTCAGCTCATGTAAACATGGCCAAGATGACCTGCTCAGTTTCAAACTGATTTAAATGACTTTGAACGCAGTGTGGTTATTGATGCCAGAACAGTTGGTCTGTGTGTTTCAAAAACCGCTGAGCTACTGGAATTTTCCCACATGACTATCTCCAGGGTTGACAGAGAATGGTCTGAAAAAGAAAAAAATATCCACTGAGCAGCAGTTCTCTGGCTAAAAATGCCTTGTTGATGTCAGAGGTCAGAGAAGAGTGGCCAGGCTGCTTTAAGCTGACAGGAAAGCAATAGTAACTCAAATAACCACTCCTTACAACAAAGGTACGCAGAAGAGCATCTCTGAATGCACAACACATCTACCTCTGAAGCAGATGTGCTTCAGCAGCACTGGGTGTGGTCTTCTGCACTCCTTTTAACTAAGAACAAGAACCTGAGGCTAGAATTTGCGCGGGCTCACCAAAATTGGACAACAGAAGAAAAATGTTGTGTGTTCTGATGAGTCTCGATTTCTGCTGCAACATTTGGATGGTAGGGTCAGAATTTGGCATAAACAACATGGGTTCATCCTGTCTCATCTATGGTTCACGGTGCTGCTGGTATAATGTGTGGGAGACGTTTTCCTCTGGGGCCTTGCTGACCATGTTTATCCCTTTGATGTGGAGATTCCTATCATGGATGTGGAGCCAATAAAGCTGCAGCAACTGTGTGATGTCAACATGAACCAAAATCTCTGAGGAATGTTTCTGGCACCTAGTTGCATCTGTGCCTCAAAGAATTAAAGGAACTCTGAAGACAAAAGGGGGATCCAACATAATCCTAATTAAGTATCACTAATGAAGTGGCTGGTAAGTGTTTTGTATTTCTGTTTCACTGAACTCCAGAACTCTGTCACTTCTTTGATCAGTCCAAACCTTGGGTATCACACACATGCATTTTGTCTGTTAGTATTTTTTCTGTGAAGACTCACACACTTACTCTTTGTCCTTCTTGTGGGCAGGTTGTGGCAGTGTCATTTGGTCAGTTTCTCCAAACCCTAACATCTTCTACTGCTAAAACAAGTCCAAAGATTTAAATTCAAATGATTCTTTGACCACCTGATGTTTTGAACATGATCACTGAAAGTTAGTGGCCAGATTCCAATCCTAATTTGTATCTTGTTAAAAACAAAGACAGATGTTTGTGAAGTTGTGACTATTCCTCTGTTCTTTGTTTTCTCAACAAACTATTGTGACAGTAAAAGACAATCCGACAGTAACTGAAAATACACGATATACACAATTAATCATAAAAATAAATGCACACATATGGTATGTGTGCGGGTAAACACACATACAATTTCTGACCCCCATCAGGAATACAACATTATACTACATTCGTACATTATGCAATACTACATTCCTATTAAACATAACTAAATGGTGTATTTATATGTATATGTCGATGTTAACATAGACTCACAGACAGACTGGCACCTCACCATTAAGGGTGATGATAAATTGGTGGTCAAAGGACAAATAAAGTAAATGAATGACTTAGCACAACATAAGACACAATTAAAAAAAACACATATATATAGAAATCAACATTACGACAAGACAAAAAATATTAATTTATTTTTAAATGTTTAAAATTGAATTAAATTACAAATTTTGAGGAAAAAATCATTTGGATTTGGAAAGGTCAGTGTCAGGGACTGAAATTATCAACTAATTAAATAAACTGTCCAAAAAAATCAATGAATAAAGGTGATGACTAATCCAAATACCAGACATGCAAAACAGTCTGTATGATGTTACATTCGGTGATCGGTTACTTTAATACTCACGTCTCCAAATTATTTTTTTCCTCAAAACCATAAAATGAAAAAAGAAAAGTGCTATAAAAAGTGTCACTTCCTGAGAAGCACTGGATATTTCACTAGCATGTGTCACTATGACGTAATTTTTTAAATATAGATGCAGGAAAGAATTCAAGTGAGAAACAGATCATGCACAAATGAGAGAAAAGGATAAACCACATATGAATTACAGTAGCTGTCAAGAGAGGGAAACACTGAATGCCTCAGCAGGTTTAACATTCAGGATTTACAGATATGTACTGTGACAGAGAGGCCACTGTGCTACTGAAATAAGCAAAATCTCCAGGCTTCATGCCTCTGAACTCTCAAATCTGTGGATGTTGCGATCTTAAACTATCATCATGTGGCCAGTATGTAACCAAGCCACATGCAACTGTACTTACATCAACAATGAAGAAGTCCAACCAGCACCAGGCATTCGTAAAGTACTTGACAAAGCCATAAGCCACCCATTTGAGCAACATCTCAAGGATGAAGATGTAGGTGAAAACACGATCAGCATACTCCAGGATGATACGGACTGTCTTCCTCTGTTCTATGTACACGTCCTCAAAGGCCTAAAGAGCAGAAGAGAAACGTCACACAGACAATATGCATGGCATGAAACAACCAGTGTTATTATCTACATGAAGGTCTTTTCACTAAATCACTAAATCACCCAGGTTAGAATTTTGAAGCTGGATGGCATGCTGTGTTCATTTGTTGTTGACAATAAGTTGTTTACACCATGCAGAAAAATAACTGATAAACATAACCATATCAAACTAGGGTGATGATTTGCGTCATTGCCTTTTTCCATTCTTCCACATGTAAGTGTTTGTCTTTACCTTCCACCTGGATAAAGCTGCAAGCCTAAGCTAGAATCTCCTGGTTGAAAGCTTGGTGCATTACAGCACTTTGCACTCCATTATCAGGAATAATATCAAGAGCAGTTGCAGAAGAAAAGCACAAGATGATGCTTGCTCACATCCTCAGAACTAAATGCAATCATTAACTGATTTTGTTCATGTTTTTCTAATTTGTTGCTTGTATTCTTGCTTTGATGTGTATTTTATTATAGTGTTAATTAGACATTGTAGTGAGGCAATTAGATTGTTTTTGAGAGTGTGCAAAACTGGAAACATGTTTACGGTACAGTGTGTGTGTGTGTGTGTGTGTGTGTGTGTGTGTGTGTGTGTGTGCTTACCAGGGCCCCACTGCTGAGCAGGATCATGAAGATGATCAGGGTTTCAAACCAGTTGTGTTCCACTATCAGGTAGCAGGTCTTCCTCAGGAACCACCAGTATTTTCCCCAGCCGTGAGTGATGGGAACATCACAGCACTTGTATTTGGCCACACACTCTGCATGCCAAATGAAAACACAACTGTTGATAGTTTGAGTACTCCGGGAGAGTAGAAAAGCGCTATATAAGAATCAGTCCATTTACCATTTACCATATACATCACGGATTGAACTGTGAATCAACTGTCATTAACACAGTACACCGGTAACATATTGTGTGGGCTTGTTGTTATTACTAACCAAAAAGTCTAAAATTAATCACCACTTACCATCCGTCCAGCAGGGTTCTGGGTCAAGATACTCCTCCACAACCTCCACCACAGCCACCTCCTCCACATCAGGCTTGATGTCTATTGTGCTGCCCTCAGACGAGCTGGTGTCATCCAGCTAGGACAAAGAGATCAGTTCAACCTCTTAGTTTCTCTCTGAAGGTTCAGCAGTGAGATGCTGAAAGCGTACAATATGTATAAGGCACAGTGCCAGTGAAGCCATTACATTAATGCACTCTTTGAGTTTATATGCATGACATGATTTATTAATGGAGGTATACATGATACAGCCATGTAGCGCAGTTATTAAAAGTCATGTTAGTCAATAGAGATGACCAGTGATTCTTTGAACTGTTAATAACAGTCATTATACGGTGGCCCTGAGAGGTCAAATGCATTGAACCAGCAAACAGCAAACACACAAAACAGAACCTAAGAAAAAAACCCCAAAACTTCACAAAACACAATGGAAGGATTGCGCTGGCACAGATTTAAAACAAGTGGAGGAGTCGTCTGTGTTGTGAGGGAGTAAAGGATGCAAGGTAATGTGTGTTTGAATCGCACGATTCATATAATTATGTTAGATACATGTTTGCTATTAGTCGTTTACTGTTAGCTCGTCACTTCTGCAACTCTTCCGTCACATTAGCATCTTGACAAAAACACTCACTAACACTCAGGACAGTTCAGTTCACTGAAGAGTGAAAGTGCATTTTTATCAACATTCACCCCTTCTTCCCCTATTTCTCTACAGTTTTTTAAAATTCTTTTTACAAAATAGCAATCATGGTTTTCTGACTGGCTTTCGCCCTGCAGCGTGCCCTCTGGCCGGCTGCAGTACTGGGTAGAATTTTGTGGTTGAGGAAGCTCAGTAGAATATAAACCTGATGCAGGTACAGTAGTGATTCAGCTGCATTATCTCCTTTCTTCCTACAACAAACTAGGTCAAGGTGACCCACCCATCAGACTTCTCCACACACTTTGGGTTTGGCTATCCTTCTCCTCCATTTATACTGTACAGTAGACTGTGACTCTGCTTCTCTGTCATTTCACCAGGGCAGTCTGTTGTCTGCCTGCTGTTCTTGGCTGTCTGCAGGGTCAGCACTCAGGCTCAGTGTTACAGCCCTCCTGTCTAAATGGATGTTCTTAAATGTCAGTTAAACTAAGTCTCTTCAGTGTGGCAACTCAGATGAGTTCCACTTACCGCATATTGCACGATATACTCAACTTTACTCTATTTACTGCACTATTGCATTGCTTTCTACCATGCTATATTTAGCAACCTCATCACCTCTGACATCAAAACAATAATTTACTAAAACTAGATGCAAAGCAAGGGCAGATGATACTCACATCTTTGCTGTTTTCCACATCGGATTCACTGCTGAAATCTTCCGTATTAAGGTTTTCAAAGTCAGACTCGCCGACAGCGATTGGAACGCAGACAGTGAGGTTTGGGTTGTGGATGAAGGACATGTAGTCTTCATCAATCATGTACTTTCCCACACTGCTCCCAATTCCGCTGGTGGTCCCATTGCCATTTTTAGCATAGTCCAGTCCTCGATTGATGTCCACTGTGTGATTTGCAATGCAGTTGAGCTTCTTCTCATACATTTCATCCAAAGGCTTCTGTTCGTCTTCGACAGGCTGCTTGTCATAGTGATAAAATAACCAATGAAAAATCGCTATTAGAAAACAAACTGCCATCAAATAGGAGTCTGACACAAAACAAGGTTATTTAAACAAGGAAGAACTGATGAGGTGTATGAATGTTTAATTATGTGGTACCTTCTTTAGCATTGTGGCTACAAAAACCCGCATGTTTGCCTTGAACCAGGCAATCCCCAGCTTAATGCGAGCAACTGCCAGCTGGAGGTTGTTGGGCTCACCGTCATCATCGGTGGCAGCAAGGTTGTCTGCACTGAATGAGCTCAGCAGCAGGGCCAGAAACAGGTTCAGCACCTCAAAGAAAAAATAGACAGAAACTCTCAATTTAGCACTCATAAAATACGGTGCTGTGAAAAAACATTTGCAACCTTTTGGATTTCTTATTTTTTTGCAAATTTTTCACACGTGTTTCAGATTATCATAGAAATTTTAATCTAAAAAATAATAACCCGAGTAAAAACAAAATGCTTTTTTTTTGTGAAAAAGTAATTGCCACCTAAAGCTAATAACTGATTGTGCCACAGCTGGCAGCAAGAACTGCAATGGAGCATTTGCGACAATGAGGCTTTCACATTTTACACCTTTTTTTTTTTTTTTTTAATTTTGCCACACTGGAGGGTTTTTGAGCATGAACATC
>VUQG01041553.1:0-14139 GCA_015106755.1 Etia nguti | reverse complement strand
TTTCACTTCATTTCATTCCTGTCATCCTGTATTTTATGTATATAAGATTTAGATTGGTTATTTATGGTTGGTTTACACAGCTTGTGTAGGTTTGTGTATGTATGTGTATGCATGTGTAGCTGTATATATCCACGCGCGCGCGTGTGTGTGTGTGGGTGAATTGTGCTGCTTACGTTGTTGAGATATACAATGCTGTGCTTGAGAGTCACCATCTACCGGAACCAAATTCCTTGTATGTGTCTGTGCATATAAACGACCAATAAACACGATTCTGATTCTGATTCTGATTCTGAGATGCAACGGCACTCAAACCTTACAAAAAGTTCAGGTTTTGTCTCGTTGGTCCGCAAAATATTTTCCCAAAAGTCTTTGGGATCATCAAGAGGGTTTTAGGCAAATTTGAGATGAGCCTTTGGTGTTCATTTTGGTCAACAGTGGTTTTCTCCTTGGAACTCTCTCATCGATGCCATTTTTGCCCAGTCTGTTTCTTATTGTTGATCATGAACTCTGACCTTAACTGAGACAGGTGAGGTCTGCAGTTCTTTAGATGTTGTTCTGGGTTCTTTTGTGATGTCCTGGATGAATCATAGATTTTCGTAGGCCACTCCTGGGAAAGTTCACCACTGTTCCAAGTTGTCTCTGTTTGTGGATAATAGCTCTCAATGTTGTTAACTGATGGCTAAGGCTAACCCAAAGCCTAAGAAATAGTTTTGCAACACTTTCCTGACTGATAGATGTCAGTGACTTTGTTTCTCAGCTATTTCTTTAGACTGTGGCACGATGTGTTGCTTTCTGAGATCTTTTAGGCTTCCTCACTTTGTCAGACAGCTTCTATTTAAGTGATTTCTTGATTTAACTGGTCTGGCAGTAATCAGCCCTGGCTGTAACTCAGCTTTTCAAAAACTGTGTTTTAACAAGGAGGGCTATTCCTTTTTTAGACAAGAGGCAGGTAGGTTTGGATATCATTTCCTTTAATAAATGAAATCATCATTTAAAAACTGCATTTTGTATTTACTCCGGTTATCTTTGTCTAATATTGTCTGATAATCTGAAAAATGTAAGTGTGACAAATATGCAAAAAACAAAGAAATCATGAAAACTGCAAATACTTTTTCACAGCAATGTATCTATTAAACTGCATTGGATTACTATAATTCAGGGGCATGTACACTATGTAATCTCTGTCTTTGCTTACCACCAGGTTACCAATCACCATGACCATCATGAAGACGGTTAGACACATGGTCTGTCCTGCCACCTCCATACAGTCCCACATGGTCTCAATCCATTCCCCACACAACACTCTGAACACAATTAGGAAGGAGTGGAAGAAGTCATGCATGTGCCAGCGTGGCAGCTCGCAGCTTTCTGCAATCTTACACACACAGTCCTTGTAGCTTTTGCCAAATAGCTGCATTCCCACCACGGCAAAGATGAAGACAATGATGGCCAACACCAGGGTTAGATTACCCAGAGCTCCCACTGAGTTGCCAATGATCTTGATCAGCATGTTGAGTGTTGGCCATGATTTGGCCAATTTAAACACTCTCAACTATAAGAGAAACACGAAACAAACAAACAGGGTTATTCATAGTTGGTCAAATTTGGAAAACACAATCTTGATCTGATGATCAGTAAGAAACAGAGCTGCACAAATATTTACCTGATACTAGCTTGTACATTAAGGCCACAAAAGGTAAAATCAAATGTCTTTTATTTTCCACTTACCAATCGAAAAGACCTGAGCACTGACAGGCCTTCAACATCAGCCAGTCCCAGCTCAACTAAACTCAGAGTCACAATGAAGCCATCGAAACAGTTCCAGCCTTCCTGGAAGTAGTAGTAGGGATCCATGGCAATTAGCTTGGCAAACATCTCCCCAGCAAAGATGCCGGTGAAAACCTGAAGACCCACAGGAACACATGAAGCATATGTTAATATGTTTCCTCAGGAAAGAAGATAAAGAGGCATGCTTAGATTGCATTTGAAGTATTTCTAGTTAAAAATGAACTAGGATATGTTAAGAGTGACAGGTCCTGCAGACACTGTGTTTCAGCAGAATTCGTATTCAACTATATTACTTGTAGCCTTCATTGTATTGTCCTTCTGCTAACCGTGTGTCCAGTTAGTGCTGCAGAGAACACCCAGTGATTCACACTGCACCATCCATCATACTGCGCAGATTCCTCTGAGTTCAGTTCCTGGACTGCATGCCAATTCCTATGACCTCATTTCCTGTCTTAATTCTGACACTGCGCCAGTATTTCTGCCCTCAGACAGCTGTGCTACAGTGATATCTGGTAGCACAGACAGAGTACAGACAAACCAAAATGTCTGCAAAATGTCTACTTGGTCAAATCAGCACTGAACAGGCTTATGTCTGTATGCAAGCAGCTGAGAGCAAGTTAAGAGTTCAGCAGACTTGAAGGAAGCAAGATGCAATGGATGAAGAGTGAGTGGATGTGATAAAAGTTTGGCAGGGAAGCCTAGTTGGTTACATTAAAATGGTACTAAATCTTTAATGAGACCCCATCAGATTCCTGTATACGGTATGTGTATATATTCTTAAGTGCACATATCAAATGAAGCTTTGATGAGTTGGCTTGAGGTAATTGAGGCACAAAATACACCAACGACATTTCTGTATCTCCTGAGAGACATGCTGAGCTTCGTGCAGTCACAAAACAACAACAAAAACAAATGGAAACAGTAAGAAAAAAGACTAAATAAGAACTGACTGCAGTTTCTCACCAGGTTTCCAACAGACAGGACCTCTTCAAAATGTGGAGTCATTGGGTAGTGCTCCATGGCCATGAAAAGGGTGTTGAGAACAATACAGATGGTGATGGCCAGGTCAACAAAGGGGTCCATGACAATCAAGTAGACTATGTGCTTGAGTTTTAGCCACATGGGACAGCATTCCCAGATGAGAAAGACGTTAGCAAACTTGTACCAGCAGGGAGGACACTTTCTTTGAGACTCCTCCAATTCTGCACAAAGAGACGGAGGAAAAGGGGGGACGTGAAGCGTTTAACATTAAGTTATTTAAGTGACATTATGTGCTGTAACATCTAAACTCCTGAACACCTCACTCATGTGAAAATTGCATGCAACTTATGGGCATATACCAACAAGTTGCAACAACAGCTGTCACTTAGTTGACACTGAACAACTGATGTTGTTTCTACTTGTGCATTTTCATGTCCTCAGTGTGTTTTAGCACTAAGAGCTAATCTGACAAATAACAGGACAGGATTAGAAAGAAAAAGAGAAACATATAAACTCTCTGTACCTTCAATCAGAGTGTTGGTGACTACACTCATTTGACTGTTGGCACGGTCCTTCCCTTTGAAGGAGGAGTTGAGCTGATCCACAGACACCATGAGAGAGCCAGAGTGCTTCTTCTTAATCTCAACGTCTGTAGTCTGTACTCAGAGAAAGACATGATGTCACGGTGATTACATGAATACAAACACACCTTCAGCCTCGTGCTCCACAGCTATCTAAATTCAATTCAATTCAATTTTATTTATATAGCACCAAATTACAACAGCAGTTGCCACAAAATGCAACTTGATCCATCTAAACCATGAAAGAGATCTGAGGTCTGCTCACAAGGCAAAAGAAATGTCTCTTTAGTATTAAATAATGTACTGAAATTCAACATTTTCCAGAAAATATAATCAAATACATTTCAAGTTCATACTGTAAATTCTCAAATAGTTGCCTTAAATTAGCACAACCAGTTAAAGAACAAGGTTTTATTTAAAAACCTTTTTTTTTGAAAGAGGCCTCAATTTCAAATTCCTCTTTTTTCCGCTACATGTTATGATTTAATCCGATTTGAGGTATTTTTACTTTTGAGAATTTAAGGTAGCACATTCTAATTTCATCATCATTTATTGTGCATGACAAAAATACAATTTCTAAGCAACAGTAAAATGCATGCAGAGGCATGCACGTCAACAAGAGAGTGGAAGACATCAAGACATCATTTGGTGATACGTCATGCTAAACTTTAAGAGAAGGTAAAAAGCAGGTAGACTGGTTGACAATAAAAGAGGGTTCTACCATGCTAGCTAGAATGAGGAGAGACATTTTTATAGGAAAAAAAAAAGGTTTCATATTTGTCGTTGCGCCATCCAGTTTCTCAGGAGCAGAGGATAAATGAGGGCAAGGAGGAAAGAGAAGGCAGCAGAGGGAGAGTGAGGCTGAAAGGAAGAAGAAGAAAAAAAGAACTCCAGATAAGAACGGAGATAGAAAATAGTATGTGTCCAGATGTGCAAAGCCCTCAAGAATGAAGAAGTAGAAGTAAAGAATGAAAAAAACTTCGTATGATAAAGATGTTTTCTCAGTGATTGAACTGTTAGGGCAACTAGAAGGGGCTGATCTCATTACGCATCACTGTTAGGTATTATTTTAGTGAAGTAATGGTGATGATTCTTGCAAGGCAGTGAGTTTGCAGATGCTCTTTCAACTGGTTAGTGACTTCTAGTGCTTCTAAAAAAAGAAGTGAAAAGGCATTAGATCAGGCTGGAAGTCTAAGAGTCAGTGTATGGTAAAAAAAAATAAAACAGATTCTGCGTACTCAGGGAGTGAAAAAAAGGAGAAAATAGGTTTAGGGAAAAGAGGAACAAGAGGCAGGGGAAGAGGTTGTGAAGGAGAAGCTGCAGAGACCCGGGCCACCACCATCATGCCTAAACTGTATTAGGTGTCCCATGGACGTCCTTACACTGTCATCAGTGGCTGCCTTATCTATTTTCACCTCAGGCAGAAGCCGTCTGCCGGGCCCAGGGCCGATGAGAGACACCACGCCATTGCAGTCTACTGTGCTGTTCCTCTTCCCTCCAGAGTGAGGTGCCAGCGGATGGATGCGTGATGAGCCCTGGCTGTAGCCACTGTAGCTGTTGCGACGGTAAGGTATAAACAGGGATCCTCTACGGTCTTCGCTCTCCTCTACTGTACTGTGCTCGTCGTCTGCAAATTCATTCTCTGAGCCCATGTCCTTGGAACGGCCTTTGAAGCTGAAGATGCTGCTGCGGCTGTTGTGGCGCGACATGAAGGGTGAGCCTGGGATGCTGAGTAGTGACTGAAAGAGGAGAGATAAATGAGGACAGGGAGAATTAAGGAGTTATTAAAAACAGCAGGAGTTAGTTGATGTGTACAGTTGGGGTATATAAACCAAGAATAAATCAGAGGAAGGGAACTAAAAAGAAATGAGCAATCGGCAGTAGGTCCAAAATATAACCATAATATATTTAATACATGTTATATTGCTTTTCAAGAAGAAATGCAATGCTCAAAAAATTAACGTTACAGTGTGTAAAACCTCACCACTAGGTAGCAGGAGACTGATGACTGCGATACTGGGTAAGTCATTAAGCTCTGCTGCTTTTGCCGCTGTTAGCTGTCGTTAGCCTCTGTTAGTCAGCATTATTCTAACTTTCCTTGAAGTGGATCTAACATTGTTAGATTCAGACACTTTTCGAATAAACTCTCATAAAATGTGAGAATGTAACTGAACTGTTTATCAGTGAGAAAGTTTGATTTTTAGGACCCTTGAGTCTAACATTAGCAGGCACAATGTTGGCTCTAGCTAGCTGCTGTTGTTATTTAGCCTTCTCGTCAGCTGTACGGAGGGTTACATGTCTAATCTGCTGACAATAAGAATAAGAGGATGACATTTTATCTAGATGCTGGTCCCATTGTCTTTTTCTATTCAGTTCAATTTTATTTATATTGCACCAAATCACAACAACAGTAGCCTCGAGACGCCTTCTATTGCAAACCCTGCAATAATACTATCACATTTTTGCTTCTTTGGTGAAGGGGATCACTTCTCAGATGACAAACATAGAAATGATCCTTCATATCTTGAGACTGAAGGTGTAGACACCTATTACATTTTTCCGCACCACGCCACATATGTGGCAAATAGGCAAAACAGTGATGTTCATCTTGGCCCATTTTTTTTCCTACTAAAAATAAATAAAAAAAACCCCTACTGACTGTATCTTTAAAGTCACACTTAAATCACACATTAGATCTTAATAAGTGAAATATTCATGTTGAAAATCTTCAGCATTACACATTGTGCAGTTCATTGAGAAAAAATAACATAATAATGTTCAATGAAAGAACAGCTCACTGCAGGCTTCTGGGTTATTTTGATCATTGTGTTGTTCTATCCTGTCTGCAACTACAGTGGGGTTTAGGCAAAGATAAAGTAATACAAATAAGTACAAGCACAAATAAAGTATAGAGGACTGGCCAACAAATGTAGACAAGGTAGTTAGAAACCAAAGTGTCAAAAGGTCCCGCAATGAGTGAAAGAAGAGTAGGAAAACTGCCTGTATGACAACTGAAGTGGCAGGAAGAGTCCCAAGAGGGTTGTGGCTCAAAAGAGGCTGATACAGCTGATACCACAACGAGGTCACTGCTTAAACCACCAAGTGCAGGAAGAAGCTGAATAGATATCGTCACATCCACCCAAGCTTTGGATGAGCACACATATGCTTTGAAGAATCCCCATACAAATCCCGGCCTCTGCAATTCCTTAAATGGCCACTAGAGACTGTCTACAAAAGTAGCTAAATCCCCTTATATCCACATGTTAAAATGTCCAACTTCATAGCAGAAATAAAACATTTTTTATGCAACTCACCCATTTTAATTTCAACGCTTAAAGTTATGCATTATTGTAGGAGTAGCTGTTTTGAATGACAGGTAGATGTTGCTAACTGACTGCTAGGTGTGAGTGCAATTAATTGTAGTCACCAAACTTAACATTTGGGGGCTCAGTTGGTGCCTTTTGCATCTGAGTAGCTGTGATTCAGGAGTATGAACAGGTACAGTGACTCATACAACAGTCTGAGAGTCATGGTTGATGTAGCCATTGCTGTGTGAGTGCGTGTGTGTAACAGCCCAGATTTTTTCATCTCTAATAGGATGTTCAGTGTGGCTGCTCACCCAGGTGTTACAATAGAGTTTAATATATTAAGAAAGAAGCAGGAAGTAAGCTCGCTAGTTTCCTTCTAAAGATGATGTACCATGTTCTAAAAAACAAAGACATACTGCTCTGTTGTCACTTCGGACATACATGAATTCAGAAAACTAAACAGCAGCAATGTCTGTAGGGTTATTAAAGTTGGGCTAACTGGCATATAAAGATTTGCTACCTGGTGGCTAACAACAGAGCTATGGTTAGGATAATGTTAACACATTAGTACGGTGAAACTGGAGGATGAGCGTTAACGTTTTCAGCCTCAATAAAAGTTAATGTGAGGGTCCACGTTAGGATGAAAATCTGTAAAATAATATGGTCTGCTTTATTAATTCTAATAAAAGAATTACTTTGTGCTCTGTAATGAAGTAAAGTATAAGTCTCGACACCAGTGCACTGCATCCACTCTATATGTGCAGCTTGGATGCAGCTAGCTAGCTTTAGATGATATATTATTAGTCCACTGTCTCATCCTTATATGGACACTTCTGGCTTCAAGAAACAAGATGGCAATGATCAGCATGCTCAACCTGAGGCTTCACTTCAGAAGTCCACAACACAACTAGTGACGTCACAACATCCACAGCCATCTTTTATATACAGTCTATGGGGCCATTGCTGAATCTCTCAAGTTTACAGCTTTTCTTGCTAACTGTACCTGGTTCATGATGGACGTCTTCCTTCCCAGTCGACTCCCTGGGAATCGAATGGTGCTTTTCTTGCTGCCGTCATCTGACTCGGACTTAACCACCTTCTCACTGTCTCCTTTTTCTTTCTCCTGCTCTTTCTGTCGCCATTTCTTTTTGCGATTGCGACGCTCTTTTGCACTCTTGGAGCTCAGCTTAGAGACCTCTGAGGAACTGCGGGACAAGTGCCCCCCTCCTTCATCTTCTAACGCAGCCTCTGACACAGTACCAGCAGATGTCGCCATGGCAGCAGCCTGAGAGAAAAAAAAAAGACATGATAACCAAAAACTATGAAAAATGCACATTAGTGTATGTGTATGAGAGAGTATGACAGACCTGAGTTTCTTCCTGTTGCTTCTTGAGCTGTTCGAGCATGGCCTTGAATTCTGCCTCTTTCTGCTGTGCCTCTTCAATTGTGGCTTGGTTCTGCTCCTCATAAGCCATGGCCACCACAGCCAAGATGAGATTCACCAGGTAGAAGGAGCCCACAAAGATGACCAGCACAAAGAAGATCATGTACGTCTTCCCCGCAGCTCGAAGAGTCTCACAGAAAACACAGACATAGCAATAATGTGAATGAATCAGTAATTTATCATGCAAGATAAGACTAAAATGAAAGAAGTAATGATAAAATACAACTGAAATCCACCTTGGTGCACAGTTATTTTAATGTTTATGGATTTTTTCGGCTGGATTTTAGTATGCACTCCATATTGTGTGCTATGTCAGCATTTCTGATGTTTCTACAGTCTAAAGACCCTCTCCGGGAAAACGTTCCATACTGAAACAATTCCTTATAGTCTGCGCACACACACACACATTCACACATACACACACTACAACACAAACTGGCCTATTTTGCCAAAAAGGAGACGCTATTACACTTGTGATGGTGATGGTCTACAGAAGCAGGAAATATTCCAGGTCACAGTCATGGTAGTTTAGCTACCTTAACAGATTTTGGTGCACATACTGAATTTGGACATGCATTTGTGTCCCTAAAAGCATCAAAAAGTGCTGAGTCATTCAGACATCCATGCTAATCTGATGATTCATATATTTTTTTATGATGAAGTGTGCTGCTTGAGGGAGAGGTAGCTACTGGGCACTGAGAGGCTTTAATAAAACAAGTCTTTACCAGCATGTAGAGATTTTCCCAGAAGTCTTGGGTCATGAGACGAAAGAGGGTGAGGAAAGCCCATCCAAAGCTATCGAAGCTGGTGTAACCGTAGTTAGGGTTCCTTCCAGCCTTCATACATGTAAAACCCTCTGGACATCGTCTGATAGAGGATAACACAGCAATACCAAAAACTGTCATTTAAAAAGTGAATGAAAAGCACCACTTTGGTATCGACACAGGTAAGATAACATGCATCCTGATCTACATCCCTGCCCTGGATGCAACGAGATGAAAACCATCTTTTGTGCTTTTTTCTGTTTGTTTGCTTTAATGTACACTGTTAGAAGTTTGACTTTAATATGCATTCATATTCTTTAATGGTGGTCTTTAATAGATTTTCTTTAATCTACACACCCTGTGAATCCATCAGATCAAAATAAGATCAAATATCCCCTGGTGATATGCAAGACAGGGCTGTGGTTACACCACAATGCCCGGGACCTCCAAATACAACAATAAGCCATATCTAAGCATCAAAAGCTTAACTGGCTGGAGCCAGACAGAAAGCTTACGGGCATAAAACCACAGGAGGAGGAGGCTCATTGCCCTCCAGAATGTAGAGTACTAACGCAAAGTAGAGCAAAAAAGCGTGAGTCAAAATATACTTTTGAAATGTTGACCAATGGAGGACCTATTGAAGAAAACAAGAATACATTGAGATCACAAGGAGGCATTTCAAAGGCTGCATTGTGTAGTTAACACGCAAGAGGCTGGTCAGAGGTGCACGAAGATGACAGAGATGTTGCTGTTCTGCGTAACTCCACTGGGAGAAAGCTATCAGGAATATAACGACAACAAGGCCTCGAAATGGCTGCGACTGGAGAAATTAGTTGGGTCATCCCAGCAAAAGGATCTGATGCTGAAATACCTCAAACACCGACTGCCCCCCTGTTAAATTTCTAATGTTTTAAGATGTGTAGTGGAACAACAGGAATATGGCAGATAGCTGCTGAAAACATAGCATAAATATAATTGTGAGGATTTACTGAGCGAAGTACTGGCTTACCCTGAGTCAGAACTATTTCCACATAGCAGAGCATCAAGCTGACCAGGGAGGAAGTAGAAATTAGCTATTAAAAAAAGAGAGAGAGAGCAGTCACTTGCATTGGCCACTGGGCAAAGAGTCTGTGTTACCCGAGTGAGTCAGCATTTCTGTTAATATTTCATCCCTCGGACATCATGACTAAGTCAAAGAATCTCTAATGCTGCATACACGTTCTCCCAATCCCAAAGTAGTCATTGTCCCGAAGTTTAATCAAATTTCAAAGTCAACACTTACAGGTATTCATGATGTATTCACCCCAGTCAAAAGCCCGGCTGCCATTCGGCGGGTACAGAGCCGTCATATTGATCGGCCAGATCACACATTTATTCCGCAGGTTCCCCATGAACAGCTGCAGTCCAATCAGAGCGAAGACGCTGAGACAGAAGACGGTCAGGATCATCACATCCGACAGTTTCTTCACAGACTGGATTAGAGCACCCACAATGGTCTTCAGGCCTGTCGATTAACATATAAATAACACGCGCACACACACAAATGTGCACAAATTCACATACATGGAAACAGGCACAACTCACACACACATGCACACCGAGATACACATTCAAATACACACACACATAGACACATACACAAAAAATAAGACACAAATAAAATGTCTGGCACTGTTTTAGCACTAGATGTGTTGGATTCGGTGTTATAGCTGCACTTCTAAGCTGACTCGAATCATGCATGAAAAAGGTAAATTAGATAATGTATAAACTAATTCTGTCTTTAACCCTGTGCTGTGCAGATTCTTATATAAAGCTAAACTTGGCAGGCATTGGAGTGATTTCTTAAGCATCTACATCCGGCTCTGCCAAGCCTCAGTACCAGAAATTGACATTCAGAGTGTGTTGTGCAGTCCCTTACAGAATAAAACCAGTGCTTTTCATTGTGCCTCGATGCAAGTGTAAGCCCAAACTCTGATTAATTATTCAGATAAATGCTAGCTACTGTATGCTGTGTGTTTGTAATTGAACTATAACTTAACTATGTTTTAACCAAAGTTAATTTCTTTTTATTATTTAGTAGAATAAAGTGGTACATTTTCAAAATAATATTCAAAAATAAATTCCCTCTTTTTTTTGTTAAATTCCTAATTCCTCCCTAACAGAAAACCAGTCAATTTGTGAGATATTTCATACTGAATCTGGAATTGTCTGATATCCAAAAAATAAACAGGTACAGGTAGTCCCATAAGGTAATAAAAAAGTGTAGACAGCCGTTGTTTGCAGATACATTTTTGCACCTTAGACGTAGAAGAACATGCTGTCCTGCTTCTCCACTTCTCCCCTGTCTACATGCTAATTTTCTGCCTGTTGACTTCCAGCGTTCCTTATATTAATTTCGACAGCAGGCTGCTCACAGCTGACCTAATATAATAAGCGTTTGTATTAAGAGAATAATCTAACATTAGTAAAATGCAGGTTTTTGCATTTTTAACATTTAGTCATTGATAAGCTTAGCTTTGGCCAAAATTAACTGTATCACCTCTGGCCTGTTCTAGAGGTTGACAGTTAAAGTTTACTGCACTAATACTGAAGTGTACATTTAAAGATTAGAAACTGCTTAACAAAGTCCCCACAAACCTTTTGCCTGTTGCCAGACCAATTTAGTCTAACAAAACATCGCCCACACAGACCAGATCAATCAAAGACAAAGTTCAGAACAGTTGTGACTGGTAATTAACGATAACTACTAATGTTATTCTTTATTATTTAACAATATAAGTTATTTATACCTAAGAAAAAGCCAGGTAAATGCTCAAGCAGCTTATTATCTAGCATCTAGCATGTCAGTTTTTTATGTCTTTCTCAAATTGTACCATTTGTACTGATATATATCTAATGTGCTATTATAACTATAAAAAGAGACATAACTAGCAAGAGGCAACACAACAGAACCAGTGAGTCTGTAGTTTATATAGTAAATAGTGTCGTTACACCGCACTGACTTTTCTGTCATAGACTATTAAAAAGAAATCACACTCAATTTCTACAGAGAGCATATGGCACTACAACGCATACTACCACTGTATGGGATATTTCCATTAGAAAGGCACACTTCTATATTTATATTTATATAAAAAGAAGCTAAACAATTTGAATTCTGATGTTATACATATAATGAAAATCATCTGGTCCTTAGCTGGTCTCCAAATTAAAACCTCAGGTGAATGAACAACAGACATGACATATTATACTGTGTCATCATTTTTTAACATAAATAAATGCAGAAGCAGTGTGTGAAAAACAGCCAGGTGCTGCACCACCTCTATAAAAGCAGAAGTTTAGGAATTATGGTAGTCTGAAGAATTCAGCTACCATGCAATGTTCAGTGAAACTGCAAATAACCCAAGAACAACATTTCAGACTACAGATCTCAGTTAGCATGTTAAATGTTAAGTTCATGTCAGTATAATCAGAAAAACACTGAACAAGCATATTAGGAGGAAAGCCAGGAGAAAGCTTCCTCTCTATAAAGAACATGACAACACAACTTAGGTTCACCAATTTCCATCTGAAGAAACTACAAGACTTCTGGAACAATGAGACCAAGGTGGAGATGTTTGGTCATAATGCACAGCAACACATTGGGTGAAACCCAAACAGCAAATCACAAGAAACACCTCAAACCAACTGTCAAGCACGGTGGTGGAGGGCTGATGATTTGGGCTGGTTTTGCAGCCACAGAACTTGGGCACCTTGTAGTCATTGGCCAACGCATAAACTCTTCTGTGTACCAAAATATTCTCAAACGTGAGGCCATTCCTCCGACAGCTAAAGCTTGGCTGACATTGAGTCACTGAACAGGACAATGTTAGGAAAGCTGTGCATAAACAAATACCAGCAAACTTCAAGGAACTGAAGCAATGTTGTAGAGTGGTTCAAAATTTCATCACAACAATGATAAGAGACTGACAATGTCATACAGAAAATGATGACATCAAGTTGTTGTTGCTCAAAGTGGTTCTACAAGCTAATGAATCATAGGGTGTACTTTTAACACACTGCTTCTGCACTTTGTCTTAGTTTTTTGTTAAATAAATAATGAACAAAATGTCACCTGTTGTTGTTGATTTGAGGTTGTATTTAAATCATTTTAAGATCTGACGAGCACCAGATTATTTTTTCTCATGTCCTGATATGTAAAAACTTAGAATGGAAAGTTGGTTTACTTTCTTTTTTTTAATAACAACTGTACACAATGTACACAATGAGAGCTAAATAAAAACAAAGCTGATTTATCGGAACCACTCACTACTGTACAACTGTGTAACTAAAGCATAATTTAGGATCCATCTGAAAAAGACCAGATTTCCTTCAACTCCGTGTGTTCATCTATGGGAACATCCCTGAGTAGCTTCCTTTTATAATTACACTGCATTCAACAAATGAACTGAATACAGCAGCACTACAAACAGATAACAGCGGACATAATCAGGCTCAATCAAGGAAGCAGGAAGTGAAGAGGAGAAAGAGAGGACAGGCGAGGAAGAGTACGTGCCTGTAGGTAGGGGTTAGGGGGGCAATGAGAGGTGTCATGCAGGTCATTTAAACGCTAAGGCTGAAGGAACTGACTATGTCAGCATCACTCGTCTAAAACGTGGTGATGACCTTGCATTAACTGAAGAACCATTTCCATCCCGGGCATCTGTTTTCTCTCTCATGGTGTTGAAGTTTCAAGCTGGTTTAACAAAACGAAGCGCTGTACACTTGAAATTAACATTACTGTATCGTGGGCACATATACAGGGTGGGCCATTTATATGGATACACCGTAATAACATGGGAATGGTTGGTGATATTAAAGTCCTGTTTGTGGCACATTAGTATATGTGAGGGGGCAAACTCCTCAAGATGGGTGGTGACCATGGTGGCCATTTAGAAGTCGGCCATCTTGGATACAAATTTTGTTTTTTCAATAGGAAGAGGGCCATGTGACACATCAAACTTATTGGTAATGTCACAAGAAAAACAATGGTGTGCTTGGTTTCAACTTAACTTTATTCTTTCATGAGTTATTTACAAGTTTCTCTTTGTTCACAGCCATTGACATGTCGAAGAGGTTAACACGTGAGGAGCGGATCGCAATTGTGTTGATATCTGGTGAACGCAGTAACCGGGTCATTGCAGCAGATTTCAATGCAAGACACCCTACGAGACCACCCATCTCCCATGCTACAGTTAGCACACTGCTTGCTAAGTTTCGTGAAACTGGTTCAG
>VUQG01041549.1:0-11895 GCA_015106755.1 Etia nguti | reverse complement strand
TCAGCTCACGGAACCGAGAGGTGGCTGCCAGCAGCATGTCGAAAATCTCCATGATGCCCTCCACACACTGTCCCTCCTCCCTAAACAGACAGAAAGGGAAGAAGTAAAGAAAAGCAAAATGGAGTGGACTGAACAAAAAAATAAGAAAGGGGAAAGAGGCAGCAACGAGAACCAACATGAACTAAACGTACTGAATGAAATTTCTATTACTTTGTGCATCCCATTTATATCAACTGTTGTAGACTAAAAAAGTTCAATAAGGTTCCTGAAAACCAAAATAATATGAGGGTAAAAGGCAAAAAGGCAAAAAAAAATCAATTTTGATCAATCCGAGGATTGCAGTGTCGGCACGCTATTGCTGGTGGTACATTTTTATGACATTTTCGCCTGCTGCTAGTTTTGCCTCGCAAGCTGCTTTGCAACCCAGTTCTTCCATTCCTTGCATTTATGACTTAGTCAGTGTAATAAATCAGAAAGGGCTTAGAGGTTCCAGAACAGAGCTTTACCTTTTGACATAATAAAAACAAACTATAGTCATGATACTTTCTAAAACCCCAGACTGGCAAAATCAGGTATTAAAACCTCATCAGCTAACAACTTCCTATTGGTAATCCACATATTAGCAACCATCCACGAAGAAATTCAAGCCAAATACTGATGAATGTGTGAGAGAGAGCATAAAGAGGTCAAAAAAGCAGAAAGAAAGACTTGATAAGACAAAATAAATTAGAAAATGACTCAATGGGCCGGTGGATGGATTTGCATCCAGGATGTTATCCTCATCTTTCCAAGGAGAAAGGCTGACAGGAACCTTACAGAGAAAAATAAGGCCGTGTTATGAAAACACATCAAGGCTAACCTAAGCCTATAGTGATAGTTTCCGTGGCAGTGAAGAAAGAAAGGTCAAACACTAAACTCAACCCACCATTTCCCTCATATAAATTTGCTCCTACCGTCAGCTCCTTCTGCATGCATTTGCCTTTTTCACAAAAAATGCAGCATTTAGCTGTCTGACTACATACTGCTTCAAAGTCCTTAACTAAAATAAGGCAATTACATACACAAGAAAGTGGGACAAAGGGGAAAAATTCAGGGTAAACAGGAATTAATAAAGTCTTGTGAGACTAAATAAGAGATGAAACATTTTATACCACTGACCTACAGCATGCAGTCTTAAATATGATGGGCTTTGAAAGAACAAACAACCAGGGAGCCAAAAATTTACAAGTTATCAGAACTTAGTGGCTCTGTTGCATTATCAACTTTAAAAAACTAAAGTCTGAAGTCTATTTTTTTCCTTTGAGGCTTTTGGCCCTTTATCAAAAAAGGTGATGAACTTTCTGATCTCCAGTTAACAAGGTGGGTACCCATCCCAGTTTACAATCTAACCATGACAAGTTCTGAGTGTTGCACAAGGTCAGTGTCCACAGCAGAAACGTACGTGCCAGTTTGTTTGACATCTGCATCAAGGAGAAATTCTCTAAAAATGCGATCATTTGTATCCTGTAGGCACCATGAATGTGGTCAATCTGCTCACTGGATTTTGGTGCATGTACCTTGTGTGAAAGTGAAAATCTGGGAGGTGAGAGAAGCAGCTAGAACCCAACACATCAGTGACATGAGTGGGTCAGACACAGCGTGGGAGGCATAGCTGGGTTGGTGATGGGTTGCAAAGTGGCATGCAGTTCACAGCAACTGTACGTATTGTTGAGAAACTTAAAAAGCCTTCTGTAAGATTTGCCATGTTGAGCCCACTGCTGAAAAACCTTTCTCCAAGTTTAGCCATTAGGAAATCCCAGCTGCCCAATTACAGTGTGTTTACTATGAATACAAAGGCTATTCAGCATTGGCAGAAACAAACAAATGTTCTCTGGCCAAAGTCGAAGGTCGGTGTGGAAGGGAACAGCAGGAGATAAAGACTGAGTTGGCAGTCCAGAGAAATCTAAGATAAATCTGGAACAAATGTTAGTGATGTGTATGTGTGTTGTGGATGACCTATTTTATCATGTGATGCCAATTTGTCATCATAGTGAGAAAACTTGGAGAGCTCAAACCAGCAATAATGTTGTGGCAGTTGCAGATACTTCTTATTCAGATATATGGGCAGGGATAGCTCATTAGGTAAAGTGTTGGCCCCGTGATCAGAAGGTCAGGGGTTCGATTCCCCTGAACGGCTACCCTGAGGTAACCCTGAGGAAGGTACCGTCTCTACACACAGCTCCCCGGGCGCCCAATGGCAGCCCACTGCTTCACTGAGTGGATGGGTTAAATGCAGAGAGGAATTTCCCCACGGGGATCAATAAAGTATACATTATTATTATATTTGACCTTTTTACATAATTTTATGTGGGTGAGACAAAAAAAGCAGTTAAGAACATCTCAAAAAGATCTGAACTGAGTACAATGACATATATCCAGAAGAAACACCGGAACAGAAGCTGTGTGGGTATTTGAGCAAACACTCTCTGTAAGCTAAAGTCTTTGTGGAATAGCAGAAGTATTTGCCACTCTGTACACCTGCTAAATGTTAGCTGATGACCAATTTCACAAAGGATTTTCAGTACAACAGGATCACACTAGTTTTAATGCTATAAAAATGATCTGAACTGATCCCTCTCACCTGTTGAGTTTGAAATCTGGAGAGAAGATTAGTTTTCCAGGATGATCCACCGACCTCCACATCAGGCCCAGCATGAGGATCTCCAACCAGCAGCACTTCAGCAGGTGGATTTGGTCCGTTAGACTCAACTCTACAAAGCCTGAGGAGAAAGCACAGAGGCCATCTTCACAGTTGGAAACCACCCACCTTCTGTCATGACTGAATTATGAGCACCAAACCCTAATATATCCTAAATTGCACAATTGGAATCAGCACGTATTACCATCCTTACACACCCCTATTCACACATTCTTTTAGTTGTATGCCCAGATCCACCAGTCAAGTTAGAGCTTGATTACATGTCTGTGCAGACTAATAATAGTATGCACTACTGCAGTATGGGGTCATTTTGAGATGTCTTTGTGTTTGAAAGAAAAGCATCTTTGTTTTTATGTGACATAACATTAAACTGATCATAAATGTTCTATATAACAATGATTCATTGGGGGAATCATTTATCCATCACTCCTTTGTTTTATTGGCTCACTGCCTTATCCAGTGCAACATGATGTTCAACAAGACAGGAAATGTGGTGAAAGAGCAGTAAAGGGTTCAGGCCAGCCTGGAATTAGACCAGAAACACTCACTACTTGGAAGATTTTGTAGCCATCTGGTAATGTGGCTTAGCCAGCCATCTATCAGGGCTCCCTGACCGTTGATATAGATGCTGTTGCAAGGAACTTCTTTCTGTTGTATGACTACATACATCTCTACCCAGAAACAGAGAGAAATGTACAAGGGCGGTGCAGGACATCTGTAACTTTGTAACAGACTGTTACACAATTAATGCCTCAGTGCCAAACATGTCAACAGACGAAGCTACTTTCATCGGGATTTTTGATTGAATCTGGTCTCAAAGGTGGTTCGGCTAACGCAGGTGAGACCAGATAGTCACATGACACTGACAGCCTTCCTGTTTTATTTATGTCTGAATGATTACAGCCCACCTTTCACCACCATTCATTAAACTGGATTTAACCCAAAAGAAAAACAGGATCACTCATGAAAGGCAACTTTATGGAAGGAACCAACACTGATGCTAACATCACATTCATTTTTTTCTTTTTTTTAAATAAAGACACAATAGAATAAAGTCATATCTTCATTGTGAGGCTGCTACATTTATTTGCACTCATCTCACTTTTTTCACTATTTGCTTCTAAAAAATTCGGACCCCTCACTGTTTTTCAGGTTAAGTGTAACTTACTAAATTCCATAAAAAATAAAGTAAAATCATTTTAGAAAGGCAAAAATATGAGAAATTGAAATATTTCATTTACCAAGTATTTTGATTCTTGGTAGAAGTCCCTTTGAGGCTTCTTGGGTAAGTTTCTACAACTAGATTTGCCCAATGATTGTTCCTTTGGAGCGCTGTGTGACTGGATATGAAGTGCCCGCAAAGAATTGTCTTCAGGTGTGTCTGTAGCTGTTCTGTATGGATTACATGGTTGTTTTAACTAAGCTACTGAAGAACAGTAAGACTTTATCTGAAGCTACTCGAGGCTAGCTTGGCTGTGTGTGCTTTGGCTTACTGTCATATGGATCTCCTTTTATTTAAGGAGCTGTGTCCAGGTAACTGCTTTCTAGAAGTCTTGCTGTACCTGCCATTGTGAAGCAGCCCTGCTGCTATCATGTTTCACTGCAGGGATGGTATTAGCAGATGATGAGGAGTACAGTCACTCCAAACACACTATAATAATTTCCATATTGCAAAAGATCACTACTGACAATTTCCGAATGGCAATTGAATCTTACAATATTGCAAAATAAAGAATGTAGAACATTTTTTAACATGAAATTCTTTGCAACAAAAATGAAAAAATGTATCACTGAGTAGAATTTAAGAAAAGAATACCATTCACTTAACGATACTTGCGTGAAAGAGTTACATAGAGACTGAACTGAGTAGTTTGGATCTTACCAGGGATCTTCTTGGCCCAGCTGATCATGAGAACCAGTTCCTTGTCTGCCAGGTTGGTGAGGGTCATCATCATGCTGGCCTCAGTGAAAGGCTTTTTCAGGTCCTCCATGAGGTAGATCTCTGGTGGCTCTGCCTCCATGATTCGGGAAATGAACTCCTCTGGGCTCATGGTTGAGTGGTGCGTGTGATTTGTGTGAGGGACGGGGGTGAGCGTGGACAGAGGTGTCCCCAGGTGAAGATGGCGTTGACCCCGAGAACCCAATCCAACCCTTACCAAACTCTGACCTGCCGTATCCCGAGGCTGGGGTCCACCGCGACGGTGTCGGGCTCCACGAAAGCCACAACGTTCACGCCTCACCCCTGATAAATGAAGACGCAAAAGGGAACAGACCAGTTGCCAAATTACCTGCAACTCCTTTTCACTTCGTGTGAGAAAAAGCTTTTAAGTTTATGTATTAGAAGGAAATATATGTTATTAACAATCTAATAAGAACAAAAAAAACTGGATCTATCTAAGCATTAGCAGACACTATGACCATTCTACTGATAAGTAGAGCAAAGGCATTTATAAACACAATGCTTCATATGTCTAAGAGCAATCCCAGCTGCAGTTTAACACACCAAGGTTAGCCCAGAATCACAGAGCAGGCAACAGAATGGAATGTGCTGATCATAAGAAACTTTAAAGGCCCAAAGAAACACTGTTACACTGTTACCTATTTACATGTGCCACAGAAATAATTATAAGTATTTAGATGATTCTTGCAGTCAGTGGAAGGAAGACTCATCCTGAGCTTTTTGAAGAAAGCTCAAAAGGTCTAATGAGCTCACAGATTACATCTTTAGACCTGTTCACTGACTCAACGTTAGCTCTGCTGTAAGGCATGAAATGATCAAATATCCCAATTCTAATGAAGATGAGTAAAAACCTACCGCACTTCATCATGCCCACTTCATAGCATTTCCTTAGCCGGCAGGCTTGGCAGCTTTTACGTCGGTTCTTGTCAATAGTGCACTGATTTGTGGCAGGGCAAATGTAATCATTGTGTCCTAATAAAAGAAGAAAACACAGATACAGTAATGGATTATTTCAGCTGATGAGAAGAAAAACTGTCAGTAAATATAAAGTAAAAAGACTATACCTTGGATGCTTCTCTTGAAAAAAGCCTTGCAGCCCTCGCAGGACCACACACCATAGTGATAGCCGGAGGCGTAGTCGTGGCACACGGCGCAGAAGTGCATGTCGGCTTTCCCTAGTGCAGATGAGCACGATGAAGATTTTACTCCTTCCGCTCCTTCTTCAGATTTCTTTCCCAGCAGCTTGTTACAGCTGATGATGGAGCTGCAGAGGGGAAGCGAAGAATCGTTGAAAGGGACAGCTTGACATTAGAAATTTTAGCCCGTCATTCACCTGTCATTAGCTGTCCAACAGGTACTGTGTTGCTGAAAATGTCTCCATAACCGCATTTAAGTCAACTGGAAAAATCGCATCACAGATAGTATTTATCGCTGCAACACGTTGAGTGCCATCATAACCATCGACTGCTCACATTAATCACCAAATATAGAGGAGAACTGAAGACACAGAAGAACCAGAAACTAATTTTATAATTAATAAAAAATATTGCTATCGTCTTTCAGCTGAATTGCTATTTTAAACACTGGTATCAGAATTATTATTAGAATACTAACATACAATGAATCACTACACAACCAAGTGTAACATATTCTGCACATTTGTAACAGCCACCCTTCTGTGCAGACAGGAAGGGACGACGACCCACAGGAGCTCGTTTTTATGTTCTTAGTTGGTGTCCATTCTGGCATTGCAGGCATCTAACTGGCTGTGGTTACAAGAGCAATGAACTTTGGTTACATATAGAACAATTATGATCTGTGAAATGTTTCTTTTTATGCTGGCATTAGATTAGTCTTGTTTGAGTTCCCCCTTTCTGAGGGCTGTACAACAAAGCAGGATTAATTAGTTCCTGAGTTATGTTGAGCATAAATTCTAAATTGTAACCGTCACAAAGGCGGCGCTCTTTTTGCCGTGGTAACTTAGCCACTGATCTGGAGAAGAGATTAGAGATCTGTTTCAAAATCAGCTAGAAGTTGGAGTGTATTCACTGATTCTTCTATTTATAGTATACTTTCAGTGTGACACAGAGCCTTTTATTTATTTATTTTGTTAACTTAAAAAATCTACCAAATGAACCCGGGTGTAAAGTTACAGCAGTGCAAACTGTGCGACATGTCGTCACTGGAATTTGCATGATAATGAACTCATAACTGGAATGAGTGCAAATAAAGAAACTAGAATTAGCCTCTGTTCGTCACCACGCTGCTGTTCTTCTGATCTTATCTTTGTTTTTGTGATTGTCAGCTGATTTTAAAGGTCTGATATTATCAGGAAAGTGCAGTTGTATTATCAATGAGGAATATGACTGATCCCTGAAGGAGTCCTGGACCCAATCGAAAGAGCCAAGGCATCGATGTTATGGAAAAATCTATGAGGATTTCATGACGAAACAATAAGACAGACAATATGACAGCAGAACTACGGCGAGGTCTTCAGACAGCTAAACAACCTACCTGCTCTGTCTATTAAAATGTGAAAAGTATTGCCCACGTTTTTGGATATTTGTCACACTTGCATGTTTCACATCATTCAGTTATCTTTGTCTAATATAGATAAATATAAGCTGAGAAACTACAAAATGTAGATTTTAAATGGCATTTCATTTATTGAGGATGGGAAGAAATCTAACCAAACCTACCTGGCCCAATGTAAAAGTCATTTACATCTATCACTCTAGAAAAAGTTACAAAGCCATTTCTAGGACTTTGGGATTCCAGAGAACCACAATGAGATCCATTATCCACAAATGAAGAGAACTTGGAATGGTGGTGAACCGTTCCAGATGTGGCTGGCTAACCAAAATTACTCTAAAAATGCATTGACGAGTCATCCAGTAGTTCACAAAGCAACCCAGAACTGCAGTCGTCATTTGTCTCAGTTAAGGCTAGTTTTCATGATTCAGCATCAAAACAGAGGCTGGGAAAAAATGGTATCCATGGCTTTTAAGGCGAAACCCACAGTTGAACCCCCCCCCGCCCGCCGCCGCCGCCGCCCTTATATTTGTCCAAATGGCATAAATGGCATCTGGTGAGTGATGAAACAAAAGCTGAACTTTATGGAAAGTTAATAAAATTTGAAAGTTAATAAAATGAACACGACCTGGACCAGTTGCCGTATGGGAGGGAACCATGAATTCTGTTCTCTTCCATCATTGTGTCCTAAAGTTGAAGCACATTTGGGCTATGTAGCAGGACAACTGACAGGGACTAAAAAGACAAACCATATTTCTCTGATATTGGCTTCTCTTCTTTGAATACAGAATTGACTTTAAAATACTTCTGCTCGCATACAAGGTCTCGAATAATCAGGCACACTCCTATCTTAAAGACCTCTTGTTAACATATCAACCCAATAACGCACTTTGCTCTCAGACTGCAGGCTCACTTGTGGTTCCTAGGATATTTAAAAGTAGAATGGGAGGGAGAGCCTTCAGCTTTCAGGCACCTGTTTCTGTGAAACCAGTTCCCAGTTTGGAATCTTCACTTTTAAGATCAGGTTTAAAACTTTCCTTTTTGATAAAGCTTATAGATAGGGATAGATTAGGTGACCCTCAACCCTCCCTTAGTTACACAGCAATAGGCCTAGGCTGCTGGGGGGATGCACTGTTTCTTCTTCACTTACCTGTTTTTGATTCTGTGTGTGCTTATCTATGACTTTGCATTTAATCATTAGTTATTATTAATCTCTAGTCTCTTCCATAGCTTGTCTTTTCTTCTGTCTCCCTCTACTAACCACCAACTGGTCACAGCAGATGGCTGCCCATCCCTGAATGTGGTTCTGCCTGAGGTTTTTCCTGTTAAAAGGAAATTTATCTTTTACACTGTCACTGTTTTCTCATAGGGGATCATTAGATTGTTGGGATTTTCTGTTATGCAGGGTTTTTACCTTACAATATAAAGCACTTTGAGGTGACTGTTGTGATTTGGCAGTATATTAAAAAAAAAACAATATGAAGGTTTTGGAGTGGCCTAGTCAAAGTCTGGACTTAAATCTGATTGAGGCAGAATGTTAAACACGCCAAGCTCAAAATTCAGTGCGGCTGAATTAAAACAATTCTGCAAATAAGCAACGTGAAAGACTCATTGCCAGTTATCGCAAATGCTTAATTGCTGTTCTTGCTGCCAAGGGTGGCACAACCAGTTGAAAGGTTAAGGGGGCAATTACTTTGTTACATAGAATTGTATGTTTACTCAGCTTATCTTTGGCTAATATTAAAAATTTTTAAATATGATGCCACATGTCTTTTGCCAAAAACACGTCTGCTAGAGCTTCTTGAGATCTATTTAAAAGGCACCATGGTGGCTCGGTGATTAGCACTGTCGCCTCACAGCGAGAGGGTCCTGAGTTTGATTCCCCTACCTGGTCAGGGCCTTTCTGTGTGGAGTTTTTTCTCTCCGTGATTGCGTGGGTCTTCTCCTTGGTTCTCCGGCTTCCTCCACAGTCCACAGACATGCAGTTAGTGGGGTTAGGTTAACTGGTAATTCTAAATTGCCTGTAGGTGTGAATATGAGTGCGAATGGTTGTCTGTCTCTATGTGCCCCCCGCGACCCTCACATGGATAAGTGGAGGAGAATGGAAACTAGGTCTTTTGAATTTTACTACCACTTAAGCTACATTCAACTGACACAAGAACAGCTTTAATTAGTGCCCATGTTGTCAGTAATCTTACCTGCCGGGGCTGATACTGTGAACTTTGGGATCCAACCAGGGTGCATGTGGGCTGGGTTCATTATAAACGAGAGGCTGAGTGCAGTGCAGAGTAAGCGAAGGTACATTGTGGTGAGTGTGGGAAGGCCAAAAGGCTGAGGGGCTGAGGGGAGGACACAGAGATGATGGACTGTCAGTGATGGGTGGCCTGGTGTAGCTCAGCATGGAGGGGCTGTAGAAGGTCAAAGGTCCGTGCCCATGGTTAAAGTCATGGTTACTGTCTGTGTATGGAGAGGGAATGCAGACGGTGTGGCTGTCCATGCCCACAGGAGGGCTGTACATAGCAGGCAGAAGTCCCGGGGAGCTCACCCTCTCTGTGGCTTTACTGGAGTCCACCTCCTGAAGCTGAAGGAGGGGTAACGGGTCAGCATCCAGGGCAGGGGAGGAGGTCATGTCAGGGGAATATACTGTATATGCTGAGAATGAATGATTTGATGCAGGTGGATATTCTATAGCATCTTCTCGAGTGGCCGGGTCCTGTAGCAGAGAGGGAAGAAACACTATATTGAAATAATTAACTGCTGCACACTGTTAATAAGTAAAACTAATACAAGTAATTATTCAGGTCAAGGAAATAAAAGCTTCCTGATGGTATGATGACAATAAAATTAAACTTGTTATTTTTAATGATTATTAAAAAATATGATGTAGGGTTGTGAACTTTTTTGAAGGTAAGCTCTGAAAGGGCTGATTCCAGAAAAGGTTTGATAACACTGTATGAACAAGTCTTATAAAACAACTACAGCCACAAAAACTTTGTCACCATGCCTCACAGACTGAAAAAGTACAATTTTAACATGACTCATTCTAAATAGGAAACTAATGATTGCAAAACTCTGAGCAAATACCAATCTTTAAAATATCAATTTAGATGACAGCCATATCAGATTTTTTTTCTGTCTTTTTATACCAATGAATTAGTTTTTTTTTTAATATCAAATTTTGTAGCTCAGAGTTTTTCAGTCCACCATCTTTGAACCAGCCTATATGTTCAGAATGAACTAACACAGTTAAAATTATACTTTTGCACCCCAAAACTGACAAGACATAACCATCTAACTTGCCAAAAGGCAGACAGCAGTTAACAAGGTAAAAAAGGATGAGATATAGGCGTATGCCCAATTTTAAAAACATTCCCTAACTCGGGCGTGACCAAGACAGTAACTAGTCATCTGTTTTGCCAACTGCTTTAGTGATCTGTCACCAGGGTAACTTGTCCACTTACCTAACCTCCACATGCCAGTTTGCGACACAAAGCCTCATTACTGTGAAACATAGACGCAATACACTAGAATTATTCCTTAAGAATACTTAAGCGGAGAAACAAAGAGCGTATTTTTCTCATAAGTTAATATGCTTTTTATACTGTAGCCACACAAATGTAATTCAATTCAGTTTTATTTATATAGCACCATATCACAATAACAGTTGCCCCAAAGTGCTTTATATTGTGCAGTAAATACTCTACAATAATACAGACAAATTCCAACAATCAGACCAGCCCCTGTGAGCAAGCACTTTGGTGACAGTGGGAAGGAAAAACTCAGTTTTAACAGGAAAACACCTAAAGCAGAACCAGGTTCTGTGAGGGGCAGCCATCTGCTGTGAGTGTTTGGGGATGAGGGGAGGAAAACAGGACAAAAGACACACTGTGACAGAGAGCCAGGGAGGACAAGGGAGGATTCAGGGTCACCAGATCAAGCCCTAACTATAATCATTGTGAAAAAGGAAACTCTTGTACCTGATCTTAAAAGTAGAGAGGCTGTCTGTCTCCTGAATCCAAGCTGGGAGCTTGCTCTACAGAAGAGTGGCTTGAAAGCTGAAGGATCTGCCTCCCATAATACTTTGAAATATCCTAGGAAACACGAGTAAGCCAACAGTCTGAGACCTAAGTGCTGTATTGGGGTGATCATCATCACTCTAAGACAGGGTGTTATCTGGCTTCATGGAAAGATAAAGCTGGGTATCACCTACATGGCAGTGAAAATACAGTGGCTTGCAAAAGTATTCGGCCCCCTTGAACTTTTCCACATTTTGTCACATTACAGCCACAAACATGAATCAATTTTATTGGAATTCCACGTGAAAGACTAATACAAAGTGGTGTACACGTGAGAAGTGGAACGAAAATCATACATGATTCCAAACATTTTTGACAAATAAATAACTGAAAAGTGGGGTGTGCGTAATTATTCAGCCCCCTGAGTCAATACTTTGTAGAACCACCTTTTGCTGCAATTACAGCTGCCAGTCTTTTAGGGTATGTCTCTACCAGCTTTGCACATCTAGAGACTGAAATCCTTGCCCATTCTTATTTGCAAAACAGCTCCAGCTCAGTCAGATTAGATGGACAGCGCTTGTGAACAGCAGTTTTCAGATCTTGCCACAGATTCTCGATTGGATTTAGATCTGGACTTTGACTGGGCCATTCTAACACATGGATATGTTTTGTTTTAAACCATTCCATTG
>VUQG01041547.1:0-35507 GCA_015106755.1 Etia nguti | reverse complement strand
GGTGGAGGGGGGGGGGTCCGAAGGGAAGGTCCAAGGCGGGGGTACACACGCTCCTCTTCAACTTAATCCACAACTCACTCAGAATGTCCACTCCAAAATGCTCATGCTCACTCACACACATCCACAGAAATCCAGACGGCAGGGAAGACGGGCAGGGAATCTAGAAGGCCTGTACACAGAGAAAAACAATGTGAGGAGGAAACTCTTAGGGGATCACAAGGAATACTTCCAAAGGCTAGGCTACACTGACGCTAGGTAGTGTGACGATCCAGCGAGGAAGCAGCCATCTCTTGCCATCTTAAGTAGTCTGCCAGGATCAGTGTGGATGAGCCACAGGTGTGTGTTCAGGGCGGGTTCAGAGGCGGGGAATCAAGGTCCAGTTCCGCCCTGGTGGGAGAGGCGAAGACAAAAAGCACACACCACGACCTCTCCAGATCTTGAGAACCATGACAGTACTAACATAAAAAGGTAAAAAGTACACCAGTAAGGCAACATCATCAAAACCACTCACGCAGGTGAAGTGAAAAATATTGATCACCTAGTTAAAATGCAATTTTTTGATGGGAAACTTGGGGTTTCTTTAAGAAAAAAGCAGCCGTCAATTGCAGTTTGGTTAAATTTAGGTAACAAAACAACTTTTTAAGGTTTAGGACAGACTGTGGTTCGCTTTTTGGAACTTTCTAATCCATGGTAGCCGCACTCAAAAACACACAGACGCCAAAGGAGTCAAAGTCCCATCGCCAGGCACTAGAGGGCGCCCCCTGAGGTGCAGCGAATCAGATCTGTGCACAACACCAGGCGGGTGGTTTTAATGTTGTGGCTGATTAACATTTTAAACAGAATTCATTTTACAAGTTGCTCTCTTCACACATAAATACTCGCTTCATTCACAAACTCCACGTCACAGCGCATCACCCTTTCACACAGTTTTCTTCTTAGATAATCCCTAACCTCCTTTTCAGCCATAACCTGCTGTAGGTTTTATTGGTTTAGAGCAATAAACAGTACAGTTAGGAAGCAATTATATAAGCTAAAGTTTGTTCGCTCATTTCTGGGTAAAGGTTTGCATTCTGACACAATCTGTACAGTTTTGCCACTTTTTAAGAAACAGCATGTTTAAATGTTACATACAGTAACCTCAGCTCTGCCTGCTCTTAAGCTTCTCATCAAAAAGTCACACCTGAGCCATATAGCCCATAAAACAGCATCATACTTTTGGGGAGACTCAAAATACTAAATGAAAGTACATGATCACATGAGTAGCAGAGTAGAGTCAAACTCAGGCCGAGTATAAAAGTGAAGCCCAGGCAGTTTAAGCTTAAGCGTCAGGAAGGGGCAACTCTTTCTGAATGGTTTTAAGACCAGGGTATGCTTTAGGTCAGGCCTAACATGGGATGAGCGAGCCCATGAACGTAAAGTACATTTGTTTTTTCGGTCAGCTCCACCCTTCAGTCCTCACACCCAGTCTCACCACACCAAGATAGCGAATCCTCAGCTCAAGGCTTCCAAGACTTCAGAGACTGGACTTTGTCATGCCCATCTTTTATATATAGTTTATGGTACTTATAAACAACCTTCTTTCCCATTTCGATCCAAATGTCATGAATATGTGACCTTGTGACCACTGAATGACGTCAAGTCAGCACAATAACTATTAACTGTTTGGTTCATAATTTAAAACCTCCTAGGACCCTGCGTCCACATATGTGGACATCACATTTTGGGTTACTTAGACCAAAATACTCAATTTTGCTCTACAAGGGCCTAATATCCACTTACGAGGACATTATACTGCCACTGTTCTATCAAAATTTTAAACGAATATCCTCATTTGTGGCTCTCATTTTTCATAGAAACAAAAATCAAGTAAAAAAATAAAATCTGATAATTCTTTGTTTTTACATTTATCGGGCCCCAATATGCCCAAATATCAAATAGAAATTTAAAATGCATGCTCTGGAAGAGTTCGGGTCTTAGGAGGCTATAAAAAAAATTCTTTCAAATTAAAAGTTTCTACTTTACTTTTTTGTTTTATCTGATTATCAGTTTAAAATATAAAAGATACCTTTAATAAACCTCTCCACTGAGAAACCAGAAATTTACAGTTATTTAAATGTCATTTATTCATAAATTAATAATAAAATATTTTACGTTTCGATGACTCTGTAAATCAATTAAATCACAATAAATGATCGTGAGGGTTTCTAGTTGTTGCACCCCACCTACTAATTAAGATCTGATCACAGTTTGGACAGAATGAGGTTTATTAATAGCTCACACTAGAGTAAAAACAGTCAAAACTGATGGTTGCCTGATTACTGCTGTGTTTTTTTGTTTGTTTGTTTTTTACTGCCAGACACTGATTGCAAGTACTTAGTGCAAACATGTAGTTGATTTTCTATTGCAGGGTAATTGCCTGGTGGGAGGCAGCCTGCTTCCAAGCAACCGACTTTAACTGCAATCGCCCTCAGATAGATTGGTAAAAGTTTGCAAACACAGACAAATTGCTAGCACGCTGTAATCATTCTGAGTCAGTCTGCAACTCGTCTACAACCCATTTTTTTTTTTTGCAATAGGGGACTTGCCAACTAGTTGTATTCTGGTTATAAGCAGCAGCTACGTAACCATTTGTGGAGGAGTGTAGTTAGTGTGAATTTCTGATTAATATAATTTTGATTTGAATGTGATTTGCAGCAGATAGATTTTATAATCACTGTATTATCACAAACAGACTGAGTGCAGTTGCCAGTTTGATTGCTTTCAATTGCAAAACGATAGCAGACTGACGACATCTTATTGCTGTTGGTACTGTCATTTTTAAGATGGCATCTGACTAAGTGGTCACAGACCTGATCCTCTCTTTGAAGCATCAATTTCAATGGCAAAAAAAAATTTGCAAGTTCATTGCACACAGTCGTGATCTCCAACCACTGCTTTCCTTAGTGTGACTGTGGAATAATATCAGGTATAAATACAAACAGATGGGATCACATTTCAGATTCCCTGATGACTTACAATTATGCTTCCTTTAACTAATCAGTTATATTACTGTTTCTTTTTAATTTAGCCTTTCATCTAAAACATCAACATTTCGTCTTGAACATCACTGTGTGATTTTTGCTGTTGTACCTTCAAGTTTGTATGTCTAGGATTGGAAAATTACTTTCTTTGGCACCATCTGGTGGTAGCATGCGTAACATGTTAACTTCCTATAAAGAAATTTAAAAAAATATGTTATAATCACATGAAAACATCTACACATACTGACTTTAGGCGAGCGATAAACAGTGGGAGTCCTGATAAATGTAAATAAAGGAGAAGATGGGGATGAAGAAAAACACAACAAAGCAGTGAAACTGACTGACTGTCCACGTATCTAGAAAACTGACTTACCTTTTATCAATGAAATGTGGAGACAAAAATTAGTCGGTGTACAGCATATTCTGTCTTGACTTTCTGGCTGAAACACAGCTGATCTACTGGCTAATCAATGATGATACTTTGTGCATATTCAAGTCTTTTTGTGTGTTTGATCTTTGTCATTTATTGCCTTCTCTTAGCTCACAGAGCGTTAGGAGAGGAGAAGAGTGTGAACGTGAGCCAGGAGCACGGAGATCACAGCGCTGACGCTCAGCAGAGGAATCGCAGGTGTGATGTTACTGCTTGAGCTCACGGCTGGAAAAAGAGAAGGGAGTATGACAACATTTGTGAAATATGCATATGGTGGAAATACTGTCTTAATGCTACCGATTTTTACAAATCACCAATTCAATGTGTGTGCTACATGCGAAAGCTACAAGAGTTAAAAATAAATGGAATTCACATGAAATAATCAATTAACTAATAATTAAACTAAATGCCCTAAATTTTATGATTTAACGTACACAAACTTGCCCACTTTTTTAGGTGCACCGGTTCAACTGCTCATTAATGCAAATGTCTATTTAGTTAATCACACGGCAGCAACTCAGTACATTTAGTCATGTAGACATGACTCAAATGACCTGCTGAAGTTCAAACTGATCATCAGAATGGGGAAGAAAGGTGACTGAAGTGACTGAAAGGGGCGTGGCTGTTGGTGCCAGACGGGCTGGTCTGATTATTTCAGAGACTGCTGATAAGCTGGGATTTCCCCACACAAGCAGTTCTAGAGTTTACAGAGAAACAATCTGAAAGAGATAAAATGTCCAGTGAGTGGCATTTCTCTAGATGGAAAAACCTTGATGATGTCAGAATTCAGAGAAGGGACATATTCTTGGCACTGTTTGCTGCTGACCACGCGGTTCCTTCATGACCACGGGCACTGTGGTTATAAAGGGACATGGCACGTGAGTTCTCTGTATTCAAAGGGCCTCCACATTCACCAGATCTCAAGCCAGCAGAGCACCTTGTGGTGGAACGGGAGATGTATCTACAAGACCTAAACTTTTGAAGCTTTGCTTTAATAACTCCAATTGTGTGTAACATGATGGAAACTGTAAACTATTAGGAAACATGCAAAACTTTTGCTTGGTGACCCTGATGTGTAGGATCTGTTTCTGTTTTTCTAGGGCTGATATTGCCACGGTTTAGGTCATGCTATGATTCAATAAGGCAGGAAAAAAAACCCTTAAAATTAGGTGTTTGTAGGATGTATATGTGTGTTTGTTGTCCTCACCCCGGCAGCTCTTCCCATCTCTTTGCAGCATCCCAGTCACACAGCTGCAGATGGGCCCAGTGGCCTTACTGGTGCAGATTTGCTCACAGCCTCCATTGTCCTCCTCACACCAGTCAGACTCTGAAAACACATCAGAGCTAAGCTACGGCTTTTTGTTTTTCCATAGATTACTTAAATAATAAAGTCTGAAGCGCGTGTTTTACCCAGTGAAAATAATAAGCTAAAACTACGCTCACCTCTCCTTCTTATGGGTCCCACAGACAGTATGTGCTCTTTATGGTCACTGTCCTCGGAGTACATTCTTCTCTTATGTGGACAATTCTGCACACACAGTTCACTGATACATCAACACACACACACACGGCAGACCGCTTTCTTATTTTTATTGCTCTTCTTGATTTACTCACCACTTTGCAGGCGTTCGTCTCCGAGTCGCACAGAGAAACGTCACAGTGCAGGTGGACTTCATCGTAATCCCCGATGAACTTGAAGACGGTGACGTGAAAGCGGCAGGTGAGTGATACGCCATTCTCTGCCATGCCAATGGTATTGTCCTTAATGTTTGGGCACCTAGAATAAGTAAGATATCAAATGTGCTGTAGCCAAGAAGGCGGTTGTGGGACGTGAGAGGCAGAATGGTCAACAAAAGGTGAGCTTTTAATATAGATAATGTAAACATCCAAACTAAACAAAGTCTCAAAAGGGAATCCAAACACTGATCAAAAATGCAAAGCACAAAAGGCATGAGGAAGACCTGAGCATCCGTGTATAACTAAGAAGTACCAGCAGGACCAAACAGATGACACAATGTCTTAGTCTAGTTTTACCTTCCTTAGCTTTATACTTGCTTTTATACTTTCATGTTTTTTTTTCTTTCATTTACCTTATGTTTAAATTTTATTTTGCTGTTGCTACTCTTATTGCATTATTGTAAGGTGACCTTGAAGGTCTTAAAGGTGCCTATAAATAAAATGAATTATTATAATGAAGACAAAGAAGAGGGCAGGACTATTTATACACATACATGACTAAGGAGACAAGTCTTGAGTGTGTAGAAATAGTAGAAATAGTGGAAATAGTGGAAATAGTGCTCCTTGGAAACAGGCGAAAAGTCATACAGGAAAGATGCAAAGCTAAACCAGGAAAGGAACAACAACCATAACTGACGCAGGGAAGATTTAGAGGACATACTAAGCCTGGATGAACTAATTCAAGGGGAACACGGAAAGACAAAGTTATAAATACCAAAAAGAGGGGAAGGACGTAAAACTAATACAGGGCATAAACAGACACTCAGCCTTCAAAGTCAAGCAGGAAGTGAACAAAAGACAAATACCAATCACCGAGTTAGAAGACTCGGACAGAAGGACTAAAGTACAGGACACACTGAGGGAACCTCGACACTAGATTTACCATATAGTTAAAGTGGAGATCAAAGACTTAACAACAGTATTATAATAATAATATGACCAGAAACAACACTTACTACTAGAGTGATAAATAAGTAATAGATAAAACAGGAACCCAAAAGTCACAACAATAAAGAAGGAATCGAAAAACAACGCAAAACCTTTGGGCCATGACATTTATAGTGCTTTATTCTAAACACCTTAAAGACATCATCTACCTCACGTAAATGAGGGCATGCACAGTGACTGTATCTATCAATTCATTTTTTTTTTTTAAAGTGTATGGATCAGACTGTAAAGCAGTAGACTGTAGTGAACCCACAGGCTTCATAAAGAGCTACATAGTTTACACCGATCACATCTCAGCTTCATCTTGGATTACATAAAGAGAAGAAGGCAAAAGAAGGCCAAAGAAAAACTGTGCCGAGTTCTCCAAGATCACTCATCTAACAATACCTCAAAGACTGTGAATGTGCGTCTAAAAAAGTCAAAAAACATAAAATAAAATCTCTATTTTTCCACTTCACTTTTGAGCATTTTTGGCCCAGGACTAAATAAACCCCCTTCAGCTCACCCTCTCTCAATGATGATGTAGCGGAGTCGATCACTGCTGTAGCGCGACGGCGTGGCCCAGCACATATTCACTATAAGGATGAGCTGGTTTTCATCCGCTCCTTCCACGAAGACGCCTACGTACAGGATGTCTCGAGTGCTGAGCACCACCTCCCCCTCTCTGTATGGATGGCGGTACGAGGAGTTTTTATACAGAGCCATCTTGGTAATGAAGTTTCCCTCCTGGGTCGGTAGGGTGAGGTTAATCACACTGGAGAAAAAAGGAAAAAGAAATGATGATCCAAGCGGTCAGCTGTTGTGCCGCACTTGTTGTTGCATATGTTGCGTTCTGCTGCCTGACCTGAGCATGGGTTTGAGGACAGTCTCCAGTGAGATCTTCAGATCCAGCTCATAGGCGCAGGAAAACTCCACGTTGATGGTCTTGTCTCTGGTGATGATGTTCCCAGTGTTGTTCACACTCTCTATCCACACAGTGTTTTTATACATGATGTGTGTGCCGTTGGACTGTAAGAGAAATAAAGCGTAGGCGACTCATAACTTCAAATTTCTACATTGAAGGAGCGAGTTATCCTAGCTGCTGCTTTTTATTTCACCCATACAAAAATAATGTAAAACAGCATACAGTCATATGAAAAAGTAAGCACGGGTTTTACATATCGAGAAATAATATAAACTAATCATTTAATAATGAAATAATAAAATACTTATTTAAAAAAAGTAGCCAGAATTATGAGGAATTAAGAGCCAGGAGCTGCTAACGCACCTCTATAAAAGCAGAAAATTTGGCAGTTTGCTGGTCTGCAACATTCAGGTGTGTTAATGCGAAGGAGGAAAGACATCAGCAATGAATATAAAGAAGCAACAGTTGTTGTTCATCAGTCTGAGGAAGTTATAAGACTCTGTTAATCACTTTAAAGGGAAAAAGATTATTCACAAGAGGAACACATTAATGAGTTGCCAATCTTCCCACGAGTGGACGTCAAATTTGGAGTGCATAAGATCTTTTACACTGACCAGCAGGGGTAGACAATCGAAGGGGCGGGTCTAGCAAACAATTTTCAGCCAGTAGGCGGGGGGAAGGTTGTCCGTGCCAGTGCCACCTAGCCAGCCAGCTAGCAGTGACAAAATTATTCATCGGCACGTGTTGTGGCAGTTGCAGTTAAAATCCTTAAAGTGTCACTTCCAAGATAGTGTAGATCAGGGATCTCAAACTCCAGTCCTCGAGGGCCGGTGTCCTGAAACTTTTCCAATATGTCCCTGTTGCAGCACACCTGAATAAAATTAGTAGGTCATTAGCAAGAGTATAGAACCTGACTGCATGCTGAAGTGTCAACCCCTAACCCTAATCAAGTAAATTTAAGTAAATGTAAGTGTTTGGAAAAATGTACTTCTAAAAGTACTTTTATCGCACCATGTTCATTCACTCATGAGCTGCTGTAACATGAACCAAATGGCTGAATTGCCACCTCAGCATGCAGTCAAGTTCTATAGAGTCTTGCTAATGACCTACTAATTGTATTCAGGTGTGTTGCAACAGGGACACATGGACAAGTTTCAGGACAGCGGCCCTTGAGGCCTGGAGTTTGAGACCCCTGGTGTAGATAGTGTTGACGACCACATCGTAGTCGTCTAAAAGGATCCAAACTGAGATGCGGGGAGCTTTATCACATAAAAGTGATGACGAACCTGCATCCATAATTATACACACTTTAAAAATATGATTTGACAAAACTTTAAGAATAACAAGTTGCTCAGAGGCTAAAAGGCCTTTCAGGTGATTCATACAAACAGTTTGAAAAGGGCGATCCAGCAAAAGAAATAAGCACATTCAAGACTCGAAGCACGCTGGAATACAGACGAATGCAAACTGACCTGTACGATGGAGCCGCAGTGTCCCTTAGTGTTGTTAATGTGGAAGGAGATGAAGTCCTCTCCCTCAATGCCAGCGCAGTGCTCGTCGTTGATCCGGACATCTTCCCGTTCAAAGCCCAGCTGGAAGAGCTTACACTTGGAGATGGAAACCTCCATCTGAGCATGCTTACAGGTCACCTCCGCTTGGATGATGTCATCCTCGCCTGACAAACATCAACATGAAATACATGTTTTCGCATGTTTCTTGGCACACACCATAGCCATGATAAAATAAAGAAGTATTTTTCCATACCTTTTAAAATGTATGGCTAAACAAGTAACTCTGAGAGTGTCAGATATTTAAAACTGAGTGATTGCGGCCGGATGAAGAACTCACCTTCAGCGTTGGTGGGTAACTCCGGACAGCCACACAGATCGCCTCCGTTCTCCAGCTCACAGGTGAAGTTTGTGCAGATCTCTCCTGCACAGGGGTCATAGATCCATTCTGCTAAAGACAGGTCCACACACAATGTTAACTGTCACACAGATGAAAGCACAAAGTTTTTTCAAACATGCATGTATCTAATACTGATAAACCAGTTAACCAAGTTTAAGTTTCACATCTCACTGCAGTCACATGGCGGTCTTAGTGGAAGGTAATCTGGCAGTCTTATAAAAACTAAGCTGACTATGTGTTAATCAATAATATATGAGACCCGATACTATCACTTTTAGTAGGTCTGGTAAATTCAGTACTCAGATCATATCACTGTAAAGAATATAAATGCGTAAAACAGAATCATCCTGCATTAAATGACAGCGATCAGCATTAGAACTGGTTTGTACTTGTTTACAGGGCATTGCTACCAATATAAAGTTGTGTTTATTTCCACGATGGGCATTGAATTGAGTCTGAGAGAAGCTCACGGTGCCCTTACAGCAGTTCTCTTGGGTGATCCACTTGGTCGTGAGAGTGCCCATTGACCGGCAGGCTTCTGCATAGGCTGCCAGTGATCCACAGACCTGAGCCTTGCGATGATTGTAGCAGCCATCCAAGTAGCAGGACTGGTAGAAGGGACGGGGATCCAGCAGGCCGTGGCACGGCTGGAAGAAGCCTTTGAGCTGGGTGAGCTTCTGACAGGCGTCTTCACCCTGCAGAGCCAGGATGGCCGAGTTGTCGCAGGACTGAGCCAAAGCCACATACTGGGTCTCATCGCAGCTAGAGGAGAAAGACCAAAATCCAACTGTCAAAGTTATTACGGCCTGGGCAAAGAAGGAGCAAATGCCCTGTTAGAATTGCTCCGTTGGTTATTATCTGTATAAATGATTTGCATAAGTGCTATGTTTGTGCAACAGCCAGTTAATATCCAGGGTTTAAGACATGCACATGCTTGCAGACGCATGGCTTATGGATTAAGTAACCTTAACCTTTCCTGTTATATTTTGGGGATAACAGCCAAAAGCTTTTACGAGAACTGGTTAAATACACAGTAAATTCCTCCCCATCTGGAAGCCTCATCTACCTGTTCTGCATGCCGTTGGTCTTCCAGCTCTGTGCCAGCTCCAGGGCGCTGACAGCCGGCTTGCCCCTTGAGGTGATGTAGTCATCATTGGGGTCCCCATTGAAATTCCCACAAAGGCCGCACACCTTGTTCTGGAGCCGCTGGCCCATTGTGATGCTCAGGGTGTTAAAGCGGTTGTAGCGAACCTGGATGTCCTGGGGTGTGTCGATGACAATGAAACCCTCAGATGTGGACAGGCGTGTCATCAGCCCTGTTACAAATGGTACGGATACTGGTGTGCCATTAACCTGCGAGGACAGGAGAGGCAGAGACATGTAGATTTTTGACTCAGGACTCATGAAATTTTATTTTAAATAACCAGCATTAGGCTACGGAGGGCCTCGAGTGCTAAAATGCATAAAATAAATACATCATTAAATAATTAAATGTGTCAATTAATTTAAATTGGAATTAACTAATTAACGAAATAAAGAAATATAAATTAATTTCATTTTAAATTTTAAAAAAATAATTTAATTCCTATTGTATATATTTAATGACACATTTAATTGTTTCACTATTTAATACATTTGTTGTCAATTTTAATGAATTATTTCATGGTTCCAGTGCAGTATGAAAGGCATCCATACAGATGATTAGAGCAGCTCTCTGTATGTTATAATGGGAAGAACAGGAGGAACTCAGTAAAACAGGTGCATATAGCAGAAAATGCACTGGTCCATTCAGTTGTTAGTTGCCACTGTATCAGCGGTGTGGCCACACTGGGTGGCAATGAGTGGTGTTTTACTTGGTGAATAGTGGCATCCTGGGCAGCGTCTTTCACATTTGCTAGGTTCTACCGGCCTAATGTGGCCTCAGAGCCCACATTAGCTTCAGCTGTTGGCTGACCAGGAAGTTGTTCCTTGTGACACTGCTGGTACAAGTCATCCACATTGTTTACTGCCACTGGCAGTCAGGAGGGAATGAATCAGAGCGGAAGTTACAAAGGTAACTATGATTCTCTGAATTCCCCTGATGACTGTCAGTCCTGCTGGCGACTCACAACGTCTCAGCGTGAGAAGCGTGAGACCAGATTTAGGCTACCACGTAGTATTTATAGCTATCCGTGAATTCACATAACTATTGTTATATTTTTAACTTCCATTAGCAAAGGTCCCACTAGAGCGTGTCAGGCCACCCTCATGGAACAAGTATCTGAGTCAGAAACGTGCTGGAGGTCATTTTGTTGGATACTTCCACTGTCACACTCCTCATTGCACAAAGGAGCAAATGCCAGCCCTGCTTCTGGGTGGATGTACTCACGTGGCCCTGTCTAGCTTGTGTAACAATCTATCTCCTGGTATCTCCTCCACACCCTCGAGACTATGTTTGGAGACACAACAACAACCTTCTTGCAGCAGCATACAACCTAAATGTCTCATGCTACCAGCAGGGAAAAAGGACACCAGCTAAAAGCAAAACTATAGAAAAGGTCAGGAAGGATAAGCAGAAAGCTGTGGTCTGTGACCAACGCCTGTAAAACCATTTCCTTTCTGGGGGTTGTCTCGTCTCTCTGCCTCTCTGGTACACCTGCTGTCACTTTGATTTGCACCGAAGCAAAGGCTTCTTAATTAGACAGATTGATATCTCTGAAATTGAACTTCACCGTTTCCTTACTTTTTTTTATCAGTGTACATATTTCTGTTTATACAGTTTAAAATTAAACATACTGGAGAATTGTTGAACTACAGAGCACCTCAAACTAAACCATTTTAAATCCAGGAGGCACTCCTACTTAGATGCCTTTTTCTGCTTACATTTGAGGATTTAGGAGGGGTAGTGCTGGGTAAAATGTATTGTCAGCACTAATTGATATCCATAATGTCCTAAATACAGCATCTCTAAGAAGCCAAATGCAAGTAATGCATTTTTTTTTTATGATTTCTAAATTATTTCTATAATATTAGTGTTACATCTAACAGCTCATGTTAAGCATGTTTTTGGGGCTCACAGACAGAATATCTGAGTAAGAAGTTATAAGTTATAGCCCAAGTAGTTTAAGAAAACTTTGTTTCCTGTAGTTTAGAGCTGCATGTGTGAAAATGAGTCAATGTATAATAGAATGAGTAGGGGTAACACCATGTGGCAGCATTTTAAAACCTCTACAAGCCAATCAAAGACGCACATTCCCCTTGTTTTTGTAGTCATATATGTTACATTAACATAAATACGCTGCTATTTTACTGACATTTAAGCTTAAACAGGATCACCTATGGGCGGGAAACAAAATTTGGCTGTTATTGGTATAAGATGATTTCATTCTTATACAAAGATTGGCTATTAGGATAAAACAAATAAGAACAAAGACAGTCAGAAGCAAGGATTGCGACAATCTGAGCCTCTCCAGGGCATTAGAACTAACGCCAACATGCTTCTTAAGGCAGCTGATAAAATTAATGAATGTTAATGTTGGCGCACTCAGATCAGGCAGGATTAAGACTCACTGGGAGCTGCAGTTTAAGGCAATCAGTCATTAGCTACCTCTGTGACTGCACTTACAGCTGACTGACGTGGCCTAAGTCCAGAGCTGGAGGAGATATAATAGGCTATTAGTGCCAAGGTAATTGGTAAATTGGGCTGCAGGAACTTTTTCAAGTATTCGGGAAAGAAAGAGAGACCTGAATCCGATCTGTTTGTTCAGGCTGATTAAAGCGTCTTTGACCGCAGCCATATGGCCAGCACAAAGTAACTCGATCACATAAACAAAAAGGAAAAATCTCCTGATGGAGGCAATTTTTCTATTAAAGCAGGATTAAAAGAGGAAGAAACAGTGGTGCAAATGAAAAGTAGAAATCCAAAGCAAAAGAAAATAACCTCGGTATATAGAGTGTCCATTTCATAGTGTGATGGTTTTAGTCACTTTATGGTCTCTAATGTGGGCAAGTTGTTAGCTGCATATTTCTGTGTAAAGGTGAATAACCTGTTATGACTTTCTTTGACTTTGTTTCAACATGCACAATTATCCCATAATCATATTTTTCCTTTTTTGTTCACAGTGTCTTCTTGGCAATGGAGGTAATCTAGGCATGCTGATTTGGTCGGGTACACACCAAAGGTGCACAGAAAGGGTGGGCAAGTTTGCTCTCTAAATGTGACCACAAAGAAGAAAAAAAACTAAATATAAAATAACACATTTAACTGGTTGAAACACCAGTTTGAATAAAGTGGCGTCCCATGATTTATATTTAATGTTATGTAATGATTCAGAAACACTGGTAATGGCTTTAAAGATTAAAATCATCCTCTCAGATCACGACACTGATGAAAAAAAAAGAAAAGATTCAGACATTAATGTCAAATATGGAAAAAAACAAACAACAATTATCGCAAAGTGGCTCCATAGTGTAGCGATTTACTCGTTCACTTAACATGTGAACGATCCCCAGTTCGATCCTGGAGAGATAAACAAATCCCCTTTGGATCTGTGGCGACTGCTTACGAATAAGCAAGTAGCTGAAAGTAGCTTTATTAAAGTAAAGTTGGGAAAACTGCTTATCTTTTCCTCAGAGTCTGGCTGCCTAGCAACAACCAACAACCCAGGACACTAAGCTACAGAGGATGTTTACCAAAAACTAAAGTAAATGATCTTCTTCTTCTTTTTGGCTACTCCCTTTAAGGAGTCGGCACAGCTGATCATCTCACACCTCCATCTCACACTATCCTTCCACTGTCACACCAACCCTCTGCATGACCTCCTTCCCTGCATCCACGAATCTTCTCATCCCTCTTTTTCTCCTGCCTGGCAGCTCCATATTTCACATCCTTTGCAGAATATATCCGCTATACTCATTTCCAATACAACTTATTTTCAGTATTGTTTCACTAAAAACAACTTGCTACATTTGAGAAGAGAAACCATAAGAAACATGATTCAAGTAATCCTGGGATAGACGTGCAGGTGTCAAAGTCACAGAGTTACACAGTGTGTGACCTCTCCTTATGCTGATCATCTGCTTTACTTCACCTAAACTCTTACCTTGACAGTGCTGCCAGAGATGAGTATATTCTCCTCATTTATATACAGGTAGACATGTGAGATGGTGGTGAGGTTGGGCGTGCTCCATTTATCAAAGTTGGCAATGAGCTGGAAAGAGAGGTCGGGCAGCTTGTGACAGTTTGTGGACAGGACGAAGGAGCACGAGGCCGGCAGTCGCAGCGACGCCCCGTCGAACGTCCTGAAGACTCCGCCGCCCGAAGCCACGCAGTGCTGGGAGCGGCGGGCAAAGCAGCCCCGGACCCCGTACCGGAGGGTGCACTCCTCCTCTGCCTTGCATCGCCTAGGATTGCACTGGATCAGGTTTCGTCCGATGCACTGGCAGCGTTTGGTGCAGTCGCCATTCCAAAACAGCTGCTTGGGCTGAAATAAAGAAAAACTCTTAAGATTTTATATTTGCAGATAATGTTTTAACCATTTCATAAAGGTTACATGCAACATCCAACTTATTTTGGGCTTTAAGAGCTTATCCCTAAATTGACTGCATTTATTGATCGATCCAGAAAGGTCTAGTTTTTAAAGTTTTCTATATCCTTTCTATATTTCTACTGCACAAAATAACCCAGACATTTAAACATTTATAATTTATTCACGCACGTAGGGCTTGGTGGGAGACTGACCTCATAGTACTTGCCATCGGTATAGCAGCCACAGTTCTGAGGAAGGATGCAGCTCTTGCCGTTGAGCACGTAGCCCTGGTCGCACTGGCAGCCCTCCACGCAGTCCTGGCTGCAGTCCCTCTGGCCGCGGGCTGGGGCACACTGGGGCGGGCAAACTGACATGCAACTGGAGTAATGGCTGTTAGGTGGACAGCTCTGGACTGGGAGCAGGCAGGTTGGCAAAGGTATTAGCTAACAGTGGCACTCCACTCTAAAAATGTTTGTGGTGTTAATAAGTATTTAGTGTTTAGGGGTAAGAAACAGCTGGCCATGTCAAGAGCTCATGCAGATGTGCAGCAGCTGTTTGGCCCTTTGGGTGAAAAATATTTTATCTATATTATTATATTATTTATTATTTTGGAGTGTAAGAGAGTTGAGGGGGACCTGGTTATCCATGCTTAGAGAAACCATCCAAAGTAAGAACCAATTCCATATAAATGCCATTTTAAGTGCACTAATTACCATGATGTAGCTCATTTCCTTATAGAATAAATATAAAAAACACAACTTAAAAATGACAGTTTGTGGTTTTAATGATTGCTATCCTTCATTTTATCTTAAACCTGCATAATTTGGGTGGAATAAAAATGGGTTTGTTTTGCATTTCTGGTAATGATCTACATATCTCTCTGATATTTTTCAGATGAGCTACTTTCATTGATTAAAAAAGCCATTAATGATGACACTCAGGCCTGTGGCTTCTTTACAGCACACAGTCCGTTTTTCCTAGAGCTCCAAAATGTAGGATTGGAGGCAGACGCTTCAGCTACCAGGCTCTTGTGGAACCAGCTCCCAGTCTGGATTCATGGAGCAGAAACTCTCTTTAAACTTAACTTAATAGTTAGGATTGGATCAGGTGAGCCTAAAACATTCCATACTTGCTCTGCAATTAATCTCTGCAGGCAAGAAAAAAAGGTTTTGGTGCTACAAGTTTTCTGGTGTCCATTTGTAGCCCGAGTGCTGCTAACCTGTCATATTTGAGCAAGCTTCCTTTGCATGCAGATAAACAATCCATGTGGGGAGCAAAACAGGGATGGAACATGCTGAAATGCATCAGATAACTATTATCTGCTGACAAAGTTTTACCTTTTTTATTTTGACTTTATCTGCTGGTTATACTAGCTTAGTCAGCAGACCAGCCTGTGGGTTCCCAGATTCTCAGACTCAGGCTGGCTGGAGGACCTCCCATGATGCACTTCACCTCTACTTCCCAGCTTACAGCCATCACACATTCATATGCTATTATTACATTGTTTTTCTCTCTTCATTCTCTCCTCATTAGAACCAGATAATCAGTATGCATGCCTCTCCCTGAGTTTGGTTCTGTTGGAGATTTCTTCCTGTTAGAAGTGATTTTTTTTTAATCCCCATTGTCTCCAAGTGCTGCTCATAGGGCACTGGTTTCTAGCTACGTCCATGTAAATATTATTCATTAAACTGGCCTTAATTCACTTTAATTATAGATTCTCTCTAGTAATGGTGCACACAAACCTGAAACTTAAAAAGGTGCCTGTGACTTTAGGAGGAGAATACATCTTGTGATAATACGATGGGAAAAACTCTACAAAAACATCTACTCACCACACGGTGTGTCGCTCCTCCAGTCGGTGACATGCACCCCCTGGGTCTGACAGGTGCTGGCATAGATCTGCAGCCAGTTACAGATTGTATCCTTAGCTCCCTGATCCAAGCAGGTGTCCTGGAGGCAGCTTTGATAAAAGAACGCTGGCGCCACCTTGCTGTGACAACGTGCAAACACGCCTCCCCGATCAACAAGTAACCCACACAGCCTCACTGCCTCGGGCTCCACAAACACATACAGCCCGTCACCGATGTGGAAACGTATGCCCGTGCTGACTCCGTTTGTGTCATCGTCGCTCCCGGCATTCATGTTGGCATCAGCCACCATGAGAGGGGTGTCGTTTTGGGAGCTTTTCTCCCCGAGGCCACAGCGTGGGCAGGAGTCACCGCAGCCCACCTGGCAGAAGGTGTCCCTCTCCGCCCAGGCCATGCCCCAGTCGGTGGTGGAAAGGGTGGGTGGGGATAGAGGCACGCCCTGGCAAAGGCCACAGGTGGTGTTGTAGAGGTCGCGGGGTAAAGTCAAGAGCAGGAGAGTGTTCCAGTCAAAGGCCACCTTCAGGCCAAAGTCTGTCTCCAAAATGAGGTGCATGCCAAAGGTGAAGATATTGACCTTTCCTGGGCCCAGCTTCAGGGGAAGGTACAGTCGCTCCTTATTCACCTGAGTGAAGAGAGAAATCATGTCAAACTGGTTAAACATTTATTATAAGATCCCAACTAACATAAAGTAATTCCTACAGGAGCAACTTCTAGAAACAGAAGTTCAAGTCTCTAATCTAACTGACTTGTATATTTTCCAAGTATGTGGGGAAGCCCAGGTGATGAATAGTTAGTATTAAGACTGACTGAAAGAGTGTCTGTGAATTCCTCTCAGTCTCTCAGTGTAATTGTCAGAGCGAGAGCGAAACGGAGAAAATTAAAGAAAGAAAGAAAAGTGTGTGAGCGAGTGTGTGGGTGGATGTGTCATTTCTGTTGCTCCTCAGATCTTTTAGTCGGTTTGTGAACCTGGTCCAAATGTCGCTCAGGGTCGGGGTTTCGTCTGAGCCAAATCCAGCCTGATAAAAGATGCCCATTGAAATTAGATCCACCTTAAGCCAATCAAAGAGGAATTCACCCTCTGCCTGGTTATTCTATCGGCTTGATTAGAAATAACATGTCCTCACAAATGCAATAACTTCAACCTTCACAGGGCATGCAAAAAAATAAAAAAGTCTGTTGAAGATTACCTCATTCCACAGACATTCTCATATATCAACCTAATGCTTACCGTGACAGTGTTTCTGTAGCTTCGAGATGCTTCAATTTCATACTCGTAAACCTCCAGCACAAAGCCCCTCACCCAAATTGCTTGGCTTGTGTCTCTGTCCTCGTTACGAACTGCCAGTTTAAATGGAGGAAAAGTTCTGGTGATGGGTACGTGCGCCGTGTTCCCCCTCCCACATCTGGTGGTGACCATCCTGAGAGTGCAAGAGCTCTGCAGCTCGAACGGCACGCCACCAAATGGCAAAAAATGTCCATAGCCAGCTGCCACACACAGGGCCTCTGAGCGCGGCTGGCAGAAATACAGGCCGTCATTCTCCTGGCAGTACTCCTCAGGGTGACACGGCGCGAGCTGACAGTATACAGTGTTGTCAGAGCCATTGCAGTAGCAGTGCTCCTGGCACTCCCAGTCTGTCCAGAAAGTCTGATTGGTGGCCAGCTGGCGCCTGTGGTAGATGCAGCCACAATCACTGCGCGCCACGCACAGGCCATCCCGCAGCGCGAAGCCGTCTTCGCACTGACACCCCTCCTGACAAGGCAGGGGGCACGGCTCTTCGGGTTCGTCCAAGTTGGCACAGGTCAAAGGGCAGGCGCTGGTGCACTCATCAAAGTGACTGTTCTCTGGACAGGGAAGAGCTGAGACAGAAGAGAGCGGTCAGGGAGAGCAAGACTGAAGCCAATGTTCAATCAAATATCTTACATGTGTTTTTATGTTATCCTCTTTATTTGTAGTACAAAATACACTGTGTATCAGATCCAGCTCAGACTAGTCAAGGCAGCGAACTACTTAAATCCATATGTTGATGCTGATGCTGAGCGATGTTGGTGGAGTATCACAGAGGTAGATATTTATGTACGGCAGAGCAGAGCCTTTAATTCATAGCAGTTACAGACGTCACAATACTCAATAAATGCTAAAACAAAATCGCTGTAACTGGTTCCAGTTTTACTTTCCTTCTGACAAGATAAAACAACAGCTCCAAACAAGTGAGATGATAGAAAGAATCTAGAGACCATTGTTACAGAGGAAATTAAATATTTAAATATTAAGTTACTGTTGGGATTTTTTTCTTAAGAAAACTTATAGTTTGAGCTGGATCAGGTGACCCTGAATCCTCCCTTAGTTATACTGCAATAGACCCCGGCTCATGGGCGCTTCCCATGATGCACTGAGTGTTTCTTCTTCACACACCTCTTTTCGCTCACTTTGTGTTTATACACCACTCTGCATTTAATCATTAGTTATTAATAATCTCTGGCTCTCTTCCACAGCGTACATTTTATTCTGTCTCCCATCCCTCACCCCAACCAGTTACAGCAGATTGCCACCCCTCTCCGAGTCTGGTTCTGCTGGAGGTTTCTTCCTGTTAGAAGGGAGTTTTTCCTTCCCACTGTCACCAAGTGCTTGTGGAGGCCATCTTGTTGTTTGGGCTTCTTTTTAATATTGTATAAAAGGTAGCCCATCTCCTGGGGCTATATTGGCATGAGATGACATTAACCACTTTTAGGATTCTCATACAAAATATATGAAAATACCCAGTCGCATTATTATTATTGTTATTGGAACAATGTTTTCCACAACGCTGATGGTAAATACATTTTTTTTTTTTTTAACAACAAAGAGGTGGCACAGTGGTTAGCACTGTCGTTTCACAGCAAAAGAGGGTCCTGGTTTCTAATCCAGCTTGGGGCTTTTCCATGTGGAATTTACATGTCCCCCCTGTACCTGTATGGTTTCTCTCCAGGGACTCTGGCTTTCTCTCACAAACACATGCACATTGGGTTAATTGGTGATTGTAAATTGGCCATAGGTGTCAAAGTGAGTGTGCATAGCTGTCTGTCTCTCTTGGTCCTGTGAAGGACTGGTGACCTGTCTAGGGTGTACCCTGCTCTTTGTCCTATGGCAGCTGAGATAGTCTTCAGATCCCCCCTGCTTATCCAATATGGATAAACAGAACAATTTTACGGATTAATAAGATTAATAAGAAAAAAGCTTAGCCGCTAACTAGTAAGGCATATTTCTTGCAGAGTTTTGGCAAAGTCCCAGAAGACTTTAGGATTGTTTGGGGGTAAGTAGTCTGGATACACTGCAGGTTATTTATACCAGCTTTTTACTAAAGACACTCCTGCTAGCAGTCTTTGATCACAGGCTCAGAATTTTTTTTTTTTCCTAATGAAAGATTAAAGACCTTGCAATACGTGACACCAAGACTTTGGAACAGTCTCCCAATCCAACTGCAATTAGCTGACTCTGTGGACTTCTTTAAAAAGCGATCTTAACTTGAGTTTGTATTGCTATTGCTTCATCCCAGTGTTCATTTATTTTGATTACATCTTTTGACTGCTTGTCTGTGAAAACGCTTTAAAAATAAACTTTTAATTACTAAATTACTAGAGCTAGTCTGGCTACTCATCTCTGTTTTGGATCTACAGAGAACAGTTTGATGATAGTTGATGATCCAGTTGTGTGAATATCTATAGAAAAATGTTCCTCAGTGCCCTTCATGTGTGCCTTAAGTAATCACTTTCATATACGTTTATGGCCTCAGCTGCTGCTATTAAGTCATCTGGACCCAGTTTATGGTCCCTGTTAGCCTAAAAATGGAAGATGATGCAGTTTATAATTTAGGGGAAGCCTTGGTTTTACAGTCATTTGCCACTGTTTGCAACATGACCTTCCAAAACAACAACCTCGCCAGGGAATATGCTGAGTTTGAGACCTGACAGCAGGCCCTCACTAGCCAATGGTTGACGTAATGGTCCATCTTTTATATAGATGTAATAACCAAAACGGTTACTCACGACAGTTGGTGGAGCTCCTCCATGAAGCAAGTCCTACTTGAGCATCCTGACAGGCGGTGGCGTAAGCCTGCAGCGAAGAACACAGGGCTGAGCGGTTCCCTTCCCTCACGCACATGTTATACAAACAGTTCCTGAAGAATGGCGAGGGGTTAACTACTGCGTGACACGCAAGAAAGGAACTATTCCCAGGGTCGTTGATGTTGCCGCACATCCAAGGGCTCTGATAAAGACGTAAGTCTGTGCACATACGATAAAGGTCGTCGCAGTCACCGTTGCAGGTAAGATCATCAGCAATGGACCGCCAGCCCTCTGTGAACTGTTCGATAGACTCTGCCTGGCGTCCATTGGGTAGGCGAAGGTCATCGGTTGCATTGCTATTGAAAACACCACAAAGACCACAAGTAACATTGTAGAAGAGGGTTGAAAGGGAGATATTGAGGAATCCTTGATGTGTGTAGTGGACACGAAGCAGACCGCGGGACTCCACCACTGTTGCATTGCCTGGCGCTCTGTAGATCATCATTGTCTCCATTGGATGGACGTATGGGAGCGACACTAGTTCCCCATTCACCTGCAGAATAAAAAGGTGAAATATATTCAGGTGGTTCCAAGACTCAGTTTTTTTTATTGGACTCAAGAAGGCCTTCATTAAAAAACCTTTCATGTTCCAGTGTGCATTTATGTGAACTAGTTAGTTTAATAAATGCTGGCAGCTTTCAGACTTCTAATGTTTGAGACATGCTTTTACGGTCACACTCTCATATTGCCTCAAACAAATCTCAAGCCAATTGTAGGTGATTAAAACCAAACAAAAATGATATGCTGAGATCATTTTTGAGTCTTAACATCAGCCTTGTTCAGCTCAAACATGTTTTTTCTTTTAATGAGGCTCTCTAATGAGTGGAGTCTGATTGTGGACTGCAAACATAGTTGTGTTTTTTGCTTCCGGGTGTTTGAGTTGATTAAATTTCTGCAGTTTCATAGCGTCCAATGACTACACCTCCAAAGCAAGAGACCTGCTCTCTTGTTTATTAATTTGGCACAACAGCAACTTTGTTATTCTATCATTTATTCTTGACAAAACGGTAAATTATAAACTACTTTTTGCAATTGTGACAAACAATCACAGTTTCACTATTAAGTCATTTGTTATAAGTTCAGATGTTTGGTGCTTCATAAAGCTGTCAGACATTTTTTATTTTAAACTGAACTCTTAGTAAGTCTGGTCCATTTATTAAAAGAAATCTTATTAAGTTTTTCAGTTTTTCCTTTGAAATCAAAGTCAGTATTTGCAGTTGTGATTATTGTATTTTATGAGTATGGATGTCTTTACCACTGGAACCTTTCTGATTTAAATTCAATTGTCTTTTTGGCATTACAGTTTAAAAAAAATATAACTATTGTGTCAATAGATGCTAAAGTTAAATACATTTTTCCATGTTTGTAGAACCTTTAATAGGCTAATAAGCTAAGATTTTTGAGCAACAGAGACAGCAGAGATGTGTACTATGAAGCAAGATTTAGTGACTAAAGTTGAAGACATAACCTGCTTGGGGGCAGATTATGTTTGAGATTAGAGATCAGAAGATATGAAATCACTGCCTGGTGACCGATCAGCTCCCCGGAAAATAGCATCAGAATTTCCAGAAAACCTCTGTGCACAGATAGTAAGAGGATCTTACGTGTTTCTGTTTCCCCTGTTGGCTTTAAAGAACTCTTTAACAATTTTATTGTTCTATAAGCATTAATATAATATGCTAAAACAAAGCTTTCTCTGTCTTTCAGAAGATAATGGAGGCATTTTATCTATTTCTTTTAGCTAACAACTTCCAGTTTATTTTAGCTAGCTAGCTAGTATTCCTTTAGGTAAAATACTGCTAATTTGTTTTTTTTAAACTTGCAGATAGCCATTTTACCGGTTTAATTTGTTCATCCCTAATGTTAGCTAACATTTTTAACTGCTAATACAATCATTTCCCAAGCAGTTTATACAACTTATTAATTTTACTAACAGTTTTAACTGTTAGCCACATACAACCTCTTTTAACAACCCGTTTGTTGACACTATGACTTATTCTTCTTCCGCTGCGCCTTTTAGGGGTCTTCATAGTGGATCATCTGCCTCCATCTCACCTATCCCTAGCACCCTACTCTTTCAAAACAACCTTCTGCATCTCCTCCTTCGTTATATCCGCAAATCTTTTTTCTTTGTCTCTGGCCAACAGTAGCACAGTTTCCACCACCACCCTGCTGGCAACTGGAGCACTGAACCTGGCCAATCTGGAAGAAAATCTTATTCTTTATGATCCCCATTTTTGATTTGGTACAGATTTTATTGCAGGACCCTCTTTCTGGTGCTACCCTTCCTATTTTTCCAGGCATGGGACTCATAGTAGATGTAGGCTTGACTGGCTTGTAGTCCCACTGTGGTTGGGTTCATTTGTTTACCTGATGACCATTGCTGGTTGATATAAATAATTAATGCATTTATTTTTGCTGTTTATTTCTATTGCTACTGCTTATTCTTGTCTTTGAATTAGTTTTTCAGCTTAAACCTCTACCCAAATTACAATTCCAGCTTTTTCAGTTTCAGTTAAAGCGAATCTGTTCATATACTTGGGGTACTCCAGAAGTCTCCCCGGTGCTATTTTCCCAGTTGTCAAAAAAACAAAAAACATAAGATTTGTACTTTTTATGAAAAAATACTAACCTTGACTATATCAAAATCCAACCCTCCCATCTGTGCCTCTACGTTAGCTAGCGTAACTACCACAGGTCTTTTCCAAGCGGGTCCTTTGTTGACCAACCGCCGGCCTAGCTTCACCTCCACCATCGAGCCGTTGGCTGGCACTGGAGCGCACAGCTTCAGTAAGTAGTAAGAGCTGTCATCTGGGAACGGCAGGAAGGCGCCATCAAAGGAGGATGTCACTGAGTTTTGGGTGACTGAGCAAACTCCTTCTCTTCGAGGGTAGCAACCCAGCAGGCCAACTTCTGCCTTACACACCTCACCCTCCTTACAGGACTCATTGAAACAAGAAACTTCCCCAGCAGGCCCACAGGTACACCGGAGGGTACATTCACCTTCTTCACCACTGGGACCTACCCAGAAAGTCGCATTAAGGGGGTAATAGAGGCCATTATGCTCACAGCCACAGTCTTCACGCTGTACACAGCGGCTGCCACTGAGAACATAGCCTGGGTCACACTGGCAGCCCTCAGTGCAAGGATGAGCACAGTACAAGGGAGCGGTGAGGTCTGAGCAGGAAGCTGGACAGGCGCTTGTGCACACTTGATACTGGCTGAAGTCTGGACATGACCAAGCTAAGAAACAATAATGGAGAAGAAATTATTTCAGATTGCATATGGTAGATAAGTGCTTCCATGTTAAATTTAGCAATAACCAAACTGAATCTCACCACAGAAAGTGCGAGATCTCCAAGGTCGTATTGTGACACCAAGGGCCTGACAAGCCAGAGCATAGGCCTGGATGGCCTGGCATAGAGTAGTGATGTTATCCTTGTTGCTGCACATGTCATAAACGCAGCTGTACACAAAGGCTGTAGGATCCACAACAGCTCTGCAGTCCCTGAATGGTCCATCAGTTTTGTTAATTAACCCACAGTAGTCAGACCGAAAGTAGAAAGCTTCTGTAAGAGGGTCACACATGCTGCAGTTCTGTGCACATCCATCTGTACACCTCCAGTCTGTGTCCTCTGCTCTCCAGCTGCCTCCCAGCTCCACTACGCTTTCTGCCAGAGTGCCATCAGGCAGTACGGGATCATCAGCAGGGTCATCATTATAGTTGCCACAAAGGCCACAAGTGTTGTTGAAGTAGGAGCTGGGTAGGGAGATGGATGCATAATGTTGGCCATCGTAAGTTACCAGGAGTCCAAAATCAGTTTCTAAAGCAATTGCAACCCCAGATTGGTACACCCTGACAGCACCAAGCTGGAGTTGGACTGGTAAAGTCTTCACCAAGCCATCCACCTAAAGAGAGAAAAAAAAGGATGTTTTGGTAAGGGAACAGGTAGACATCATTAACCAATATCTAGACAGTGTATCCAAGGGGAAAGCAGCTATCTGCTTACCTTCTATATCCATAGATTCTCACCTGGACTGTTCCAAAACTTCCTTTTGGCAGCGTAACTCGGTGACCATACACCTCCACTGTGACATCTCTAAGCCAGGAAACAGAGGCAGCTCCACGGTTCTCGTTTTTGGCCTCCACACTGAAGAAGGGCAGCCCTGCCACCTCCCAGCAGGGCCGAGCCAGCAGGTAGGAGCAGGTCCCCTGGAAGTGATAGAGGAAGCCGTCGAAGGTGTGATAGTGGGGGTCTCCGAATACCACGCAAGTGCTGGTGCGAGTGGGCTGGCAGTAAAAGGCTCCTTCCAGCTGCTCACAGGTTTCAAGCTGCCCACACGGAGCCTCTTGACACTGCACCTCATTATCGATGTCGAGGCAGCGACACCGCTGTGAGCATCTGTCGGACAGCCAAAAGATCTCTCCCCGTCTGTAGTAACGGCCTGGAAAGGATGTAGAACAAAACTAGCTGTAGAGTAGCATTTCACTGACTAATTTTAGTGAAGAATTCTTTGCAAAGAGTCAGCCTGCATGCACATTATCAGTGGTTGATGTTTGACTTGCCATTGTAGCTGCAGCCATTGGCAGGATTAATCAGCTCAGTGTCTACACGGAAGAACCAGCGCCCAGGAATATTTACATTAGTTGTCTGTTCAATGTTCACTACATCATTTGACCGCGATCCCGGCAGGTTGAAGAAATGGCCAATATCTCCACCATTAAAACCTGACTGAAAAGGGGAGAGTTGTGAGGCATATCAGACTGGATGTCCAGAAGATAACTTCTGTATACGAAAAGCATTATTATCCATATGAAATTAGGAGGCACAGTGAGAATACCTGAGCTGTGGTACCGCCCAGTCCTGTTAATGGATCTCCACCACTGGCTGTTCCTGTGCTCCATGTGATTTCGCCGTAGTTGAACATACTGAAGAATGCCACCCCATCTGAGATGAGTACAGTTTGGAACGTGTTCACCTTTAAATCAAACAGCGGGATTAAAAGGATTTTGAGAAAGAAGAAAAGTGAATATACTTTTGAATATACTTTTTTCATGCAATTAACATCCACAAAATAGACAGCAAACTTCAACACAAAAAAACTTTTGCTGATTCAGTGACATTTTAAAATTATGTTGCTCTGTACAGTGATGAGATTGTCCACCATGTTAAAAACTGAAACAGTTGAAAACTTGCTGAATATTTTCTTATATGTTTCTCTAAAAAGTGAGCTCTCATATGGCACTTTTCTAGGCTTACTAACCATTAACATAGCTTGACACTACAAGCTCCTTTCAACCATTCATACACACAGCAGTCTTTTTGCTTCACACACACACACACACACACAGGCACACACAAGGTCTGAAATAAATACCCACTAACTGCCAAAAACGGGTAGATTTTCAACTTGGTGGGTTAATCATGGATAGCTTGCTGCCACACAAGTAGAAGAATTTAGTGAGTTGCTTCGTAGTTACATTTTTGCTCTTGCCTCGTAATTTAATTTGTATTCAATTTGTATTAATGTGTTATCTATACAAAAACCTATTCATGTGATAGAAAAAGGCTGGTTAAAAACATTATTGGGTGGTGCAGGTTTTACTGCATGAGCCCCTTTTGCACATATACTATATTGGCTAAAGTAGTGGACCACCAACACACAAACAGGAGCTGCTCATCCACTGAATGAAGTTCCCAGTGCACAGTTTTTGTGCTGATGTTAATGCCAGAGGAGATTTGAAGCTCTGCATTTACTGAGTCATCAGAGCGTTGGCGATTGTTACACAGTTTGTGACACTGTGCTGTAACTTTACGTGGTCTGCTACTTCGTGGCTGTTGCTATGGATCCTAAATGTTTACACTTTGCAATAGTACCAGTCGATTGTAGAATATCTATCCTCATTTTCTTTGGGATGGTAAAGAAAATTGCGTAGGGACCATAAAATATCCTCAAACACACGCGTATAGCATTATGTCTGAATGGCATGTTAGTTCTTATAATGAGTGTCTTTGAATCATATATGGCAACCAGGTGGCAATTATTGAGGCTCACACATTTCTATACAGTACCAAAGTCTGTACACATGAGAAATACAGCAGATGAGGAAATGTTGCACGTGGGGCATATTTGTCCCTTTTGATCACCCAGTTCCTATCCACATACTGGTGGAAGTGAATGACCAGAATTCAAACTATGCCAGAGTTCAAACTTTACCGGAGTTGTCTGGCTTCCTCCATAGAAAGTGACTTGGTGCCATGTTGCAATAAAGACCCACGTGGCAGTGAAAGTGGGCATGTTTTTGAAATACTTCCGGACATCTTGTGTTGCCCTTTCGAGAATTTCTGGCTCAGTGGTCTCCCGGTAGTACACGTCTCCGCGGATGCCATTGTGCACATCTGCCCAAAGTGGAGCAATAAATGACCTGCTGTCACTCAGGGGAAAACCCTCTGGTGTGAATTGGCTAACCTGCACGTTGAAGGAGATTACACCATTGTTGTTGACCTGTGAGAAGAGAGAAGATGATTTTTATTTCAGTTTCATGGTCCAGCATTAGTCAGCTTTAAAAATATTGATTGAAGGACTGTGGAGTTCAGGGCTTACATAGATAGAGCGGTAAGGGATATTGAAGAAAATAAAGGGGATGAGCAAAGTAATTTCAGGAGAACTTCCATCGTCCATCTTTGGAGTCTCTAGATCCCTATGGCCAGGTCCATATGGATACAGTGTATCCTGAGTGTTACCTTTAAAAATAATGTAGAAGAGCTCATCAAATTGTAAGAGCTGAGGAAGAGAATGGTATGCTAGCTCAATATTTACATGTCTTATACCTCTTGTGTGTGCAAAGATGCTGAAGATATGGAGCAGAATGACTGGACAGCCTGGCCTGACCATTCTGTCAAAAAAGCAGAGAAGCACTTTAAAATGGTGTTACTTAATCTGTGCTGCATTTTCCTTAAAGTTAAGGGAAACACACGAAGACATGAGTCATAGGACAACTTCCCATAAGCAAGGCTGTGAGACAAAAGAAGTGAAGAGGTAGAACCAACGAACCAACGTCACGTTACTTCTTTAAAATCAGGCTCCCAGGCCTCCCATGAGGAGCCCTGAAAAGGCCCTATTATGCATGCCAGAACAATGTGTCAGGATCACATTTGCCTTAAAGTCCCATGTGAGCCTCAACAGTGGACCATAGGCCTCTCTGTGCCTGAGTACCGGGCAGCTGACATGACCGGCCGGCTCTGCTCCAGAGTCTCTCTGTCTGAAGCCGCGAGGCTGCTTAGGACCTCATTACCACTTCTGTTTGGGACCTATCCATGCCTTGTTGGCTAAAGGGAGAGGAGCATAAACACTGGGGCACTAATGGCTTTAAGTGAGCAGCTTTGAATTGCTAAGGTCTTGGAGTAGCCCTTAGGGGCCTGGCTTGGCAAGTTTCCTGTTGGCAAAATCAGATGTACAGCCAAACTGGCAGAGTCTACAGTCATCGTATAGCATTTAATGTTAATTGTTAAATAAACTAGAATGAAACTCTAAAAAGAAGGTACTGACTGTATAAGCTAAAATTGGTTCCCTCTAGATATCACAGGCTTTAATAGACTTTTGCTTTTCCCAGCCAGTGTTCGGTACAACTGCACAGCTTTCATGCTTTATTAAAAACTTTTTACCAACTAGGTGCCTGCAAGCTACAAGAGATAGTTACTTTCTAATGACCACCTAATAAGGAACAATCTAATCCCTGTAAGCCCTTTGGTAATTTACTGATAACAATGATGTGTCTTTTTCATTTTAAACATAGGATTTAAATGATTTCATGGATAAACGTTGTTTTAAGAGGTTCATACCACTCCAACTTGGTTTGGGCACTAGTAAATAGTTCAAAAGTTTGTATATGTCATTGGGTAGCTCAGTTTGTAAAGCAGTATTCACCGTAGCTGCAGGCTAGCAGTTTTGACACTATATAGGCGCATTTATCGAAGCATTTATACAAATATTTTAAATACATATCATTAAAAATTAAAAGATATGGTTTCATTTCATTATATGTAAATGAATGAAAGCTATGAAAAGCTAGTCGACCAACGTGGCACGAATGTAAATCAGGAGTATCTCTGCGCTATCGACCAGAAATGAAGGAAACTGTTATTTTTCATTTTTAATGCAATAAATAGACCTTAGTATGATCTTGGAATCTTTGTGTGAATCCCCCCCAGCACCTTCTGTGCGTAACCGACACACAAAGAATGCAAGGCCAATTTGAGACGTCTCCAAAATCGCTCTAATGTGTGAATCCTGCTCAGGCGGACATTAAATCGCGTTCAGGTGTGCCAAGGTTAGTGGGCACTGCTGAGAGAGGTCTGCTGTAATGTCATCAGCCTCTCATCATACATTGTTAACAGAAAGATTAACCACAATTGCTCTTTTCACTCTTTTGACTCACCATGTTATCTGACTGGCATTAAGTCCTTTTAGTGGCTTTTAAGGTGGCAATTAAGATAAAGCCCGAACACGACACTAAAGGGTGTTTATCTCTTTATCTCTGGGGTCACACTCAAAAAGAGACCGCTCATGTTGTATCAGAGAAGAAACATTAGAAGTTATTCACTCAATGAGGGTTAATATAAAGATTTTTAGATAGATATGATTGTCAAGATCAAACTGTGACCAAAATGTAACTCACAGTTTTGTGGGGGCTTTTTTGTGCTCAGTTCCAATATTGGAAAATAAAGTAATGTCAAAAGCAAGAATTACATTTGAGAGTTCAGTCTAAGGTGGTTTTAGGGGAAAAATAAAAGGAAAAATGGGCATTTTAACTCATGAAGTTTGCACCCCTTTAATATGAATCCGATACTGGAATCAACACCAGCAGAAAACAAATTATCCCAACAATTTTCGATAGAAAGTGTTATTTTCTAAACCCACCCTGCAAAATAACTCCTATGACATACAGGTAAATTCTGTTTTTGCAGCATGAAAACTTGCTGATTTAAAACAGTACAGTATCGTTGTTACAACCACAGTCAGGTTATAAATTAAGAAACTACTGATTAAACAGAGTACAGGACAAAAATGATGGACTCACCTACCTTCAGGAGATGAACATCTAGCACCTTACTAGTCTAGTGGCAGTCTCCACAGAGCAGTATCCCATCCAGGGAGTGATGGAGGGAGTAAAGAGAGGCAGTTGAAGTGATGAAGAGCAGCTAGATGTCCTGATGGAAGAGTGCTTCTTGTTCACGTCCAGCTCCGCAGGAATTACCAGCAGAATCAACAGCGAGCTAGAGTTTTTTTGTTCTCGCCTAAACTGGGAATCAGCGAGAATCGGTGGAAGGAGCTTTGCCTAAAAAAGCAGGTGCAAACTTTACCTGGGATAGTGTTCACCTTAATCTGAGATCAGTGTTTGGGGACAGGGGGTGGGTGCGGAGGAGAGGGGACTTGAGAGGAGGGACAGCAGAGGAATCTGAGAGAGAGAGAGAGAGAGAGAGAGAGAGAGAGAGAGAGAGAGAGAAACTGGAAACAGAGTAAGAAGAGCAAGAAGAGCAAGAAGGTGAGAGGGGAGGTCAGAGGTGGGAAAACAAAAGAGAATTACTGTCTGGAGACATGTTTTAAATACCACAGAAGAGGAATGTTGTGTACAAAGAGAGGCTCTCATGGGATGAATGCAAGCCTCTTTGGGCAGGATCGGTCATCAACAGCAGCAAAGTGCCAATTGATGATAAAATGTGTCTCTGGTGGACGATTTGGTGGGAAACACGGTGGCTTTTATGAGGTTTTTTTGGGGGGGATGAATGATAATGTGTCCTTCACCACCTGAAGCAGCAGTTAAAAATGTTTCTCTCGTTTTTATTTTTTTTGTGCCCAAAGTGTAAAAAAAGGTCGACTTTGGATCAGGACTTGGTTGTGGTTAGAGCCTTACCAGAGTTCACTCAGTACAGTTAAAGCTCAGAGCACCCGAGCACACAGACTCACCAAAGGAGTACAGTCTCACTCTGGGGGCGTTTGTGGACCAGAAGCACACACACAGTCTGAGACCTAGCTCTTTAGCTCGGCGGTAGCTAGAATTACAGAATTAACATCAGCCACTTTGGGTACTCTGTGTAGCCCCCTTTTTTTAAATTAGGAACAGCCTCATTTACAGGGTTATACAAGACACTTCATTTCCATAGATGCTGGAGAGATACTGAGGGGAAATCTCAGGTGGATCCACGCTGATAGGGTCTGGGAAGGAGAGGGCAGTCAGTTGGGTCTTTGTTGCCGGAGGACAGTGGAAGTAATTGGAGAGGCAGGGAGCAAGATGTGTGAAAGGCTCCAGGACTGAGGGCAGGCCCCGGGCTCCCATTAAGCAGCACTGAGACTCTCTGCGGAGGCTTCTTTTATACCTCCCACGTCTTGTTGTGTAAATGGTCACATACTCTTAAGCGAGCTGTGAAAGAGAATGTCATACAAAGAGGGACAAAAAAAAGTCAGCAGTTACAGGTGACCTAGTGGGCTGAGGGAGCTTCCTGACCAAGGGTTTGTGTTTTGGGAAATGTTGTAGATGGAGAAGTCGGAAAGACCTAGATGGCCCGATTTCTTGTGATTGCACTATTGCTTTCCCTACAGATAACACTTCTTTTTCCTTTGTATATGAGGGTGGTCGTGTCACACGGCCTCAATGTAATTATGCTTGTTAAAGGTGGCAAGTGTGTCATAGAGCACATTAGCACGTTATATTTGAGACAACTGCAAGCATACAGGTCTCAGACTATGATTTATGTGCCTTAACACTCCACAATACAGTTGAAATTGTTTGGATTTTCTAAATTTAATTTGACAGAATGGGTCAATTTTTTTTTATATCACACATGATTTGTGATCTATGAGTTTTTTGCTGTTGTGTGACAGGTCCTGATTTCAGACCCTAGACCTGGAAGTCCTCAAAAAAGTTAGAGGAACCCATACCATAAAGATGCCAACATGAGCAAATTCCCTGCTCTTCAAAGAACATTTAATTATTCAAAAAATAATTGCATTCACTTAGCCTGAACACAAATTACAGAGGTGAGAAACTGTAAAAAATTTTTTAAAAAAACCAACCAAAAGATGGAGAACAAAATCTCTCTGAGTGGTGGTGAAATCAGAGATGAAGACAGTTCTCCTTCAAAGTAAAGGTGCAGCCAATTTTTGAGAAACCCTGACCCTGACCCCCACCACTTGGAGAGTAGATGGCGAGTGTTTGCAGATAAACTGACATGTTATATGCAAACTATGGTCAACTGCAACAATATGAAAGCCACCAAAGCAGTTGCAAGTGGGTATTCTGTGTTAAATAATACATATTTTTCATTAGCAACCAGTTTTTGTTAACTTGCCTCCAGGCCTCTACGACTGGAGCTTTATCAATTTATTTCACTTAGCAATTAAAACTGTTTCTAACCAGTCAAAATAAAAGAAATAGGGAAATTAAAGTAGCTTTACAGTATATGTACACACTAACATCATTAAAACTGTTAAAACCATTTGTATTATATAAAATCAAAGCGTCTTTCACCCTTACCTTCACGTTACCTTGTGATACAGAAACTTTCGTAAATATTGGACACTGAAGCTGTTGTAATCGTATCATCCTTGCATTAGTTTGGTCACAATATCCAAACAAATGGTTGCCACAGTGTTTTATATAGAGTTTATTTTGGTTATTTATCTACGTATGTTGTTTTAATCATATATTTGATGTAGTAATTCTGAAAATATGCTAATGAGCCTCAAACCTCAGTAGCTGGAAAGCATTCAACTCCATGACACATATTAACATTTTTTAAAAGACACCCACCAGTACATCATACCACTGATGTTCACAGACAACCCTGCTAGCTCCTTTTGGTTACACTAGTGCTTACAGATGGTGAGAGGTTAAATGTCACTGGTTGAAACAGCTTAAAAGAAAGCTGGGTGGATCTGAAGAACTATTTTTACTCATGTCAGCATATATGTAAAGTTTTCCATCAACAGCACACTCAACAATCATTCCTCTCTGAGAATGACTGGTCATTGTTCAAACTCAAGGGCTGTTGATCTATTCCTTTAAGTGTTTGTTGGCGGACAAGCACTTGGCAGCTCCTATCAAATCTCTTGTAGAGTTCCCCAGTACCAACAGGTTAGAAATTCAACTAAGGATCCCCAACATGCATAAAATACATTTTTGCCTTGCTTAAAGTTGGTTATGAGACATAAGGTAGATCAAAGGTTTCTATTATCAGGAGAGCATTGTGTGGGAACAGGTCAAAGTATCTAGCATCACAAGTTTTTGGAGAATCCATCAAGCCTGACCTTCACATAAAAAGGTCCTGGACTGGATACCCACTGAGCTCTGTTTAGCAGTCACCTAATCCTTGGTGTGGGCCACTTTAATTCAACCCCTTATGCCCAGCAGTTGGCTCTGCCCTGCCCTCCTCTCCCTTCTTTCCATTCACAATGGTGGACCTCCTTCCAGTAACCCAAACCTTCTTACCCCAATGACTCCTTCATCCTACCAAACAATAGGCCCTGTTTAGCCTTCCTGCCCTTAGCCCCACTTCATAATGCAATGGGGCAGATCAAGGGTAGATCAGAGTACCAACTGCACAGCCAGGTCCTGTTTACACAACAAAGTGCTTTGTGGGATGGATGCACTGCAACGATCTTCCAACTTCACGTATGTTCATATTCTCAGGATGGTGCAGATGACATTTGTTCATGCAACACTGGTTGAAAACTTGCTAACTATTGCTTTGTATTGGTTTACAGTATCCGTGTTCAATTCCATCCAGGAATTCAATATCCAATGGGTTGATTGGTTGATTTCCATTTAGAACCCCATTACAATAAAATGTGTTTGATGAGATTAAACAATTCACTCGGCCTAAAGTAATATAAGTTTTAAAATTACCAAGATAAAAAAATAGAGATAACCAAAATTTTAAAATGCCATAAATAGATAAATATTCTTAAATTTATATGTGCACATGGGGGTGGAGGGTGTACGTTTTGCTATGCTATGTTATGAGAAGAATAGCGCTGAAAGCAGCGGTTCAAGTGATAAGTTAAATAACAATCTAGTTGTTGGTGCTGTAACAACTGTGTGTCTCTGAAAGTACGCACAGAGTCAGTTTTTGATGTAAGCCGTAGGTTCCTCAAGCTGGACAAAACAGACTAGGAGGAAACGCCACAGCCATCTCAGCATCTGGTCAGTTTTTGAGATCAAAACACCCCATGTTTTGATAAACGCTGCTTCTGGAAGCTCACACACATGCTGATGATGGAGCAGTGAGGCTACACTAAGGGAGCTCTGCATAGGATGTCCAGTTGCATACAATCATTTTGGAAAAATGACTTTCGGCTTGCTTGTTCTGCAGGGTATACTTTACCATGTGATTGAAATTTTACTAACTTATGACATTAGCATGCCCATGGTTTCTCAGACAAATCACTCGCGTATGGCTTCAAAACAGTTTCAAATAGCAGGAATACACTAACCAAACAACCATCTTTCATCGCGTATGGTTAGAAGCCAGTCAATTGCTGAAATTAGTGATTTTGTTTGGAAAAAAAAAAAAATCCATCCAAGGCCAAGGGCTCCCATTCATTCAGTAGGGTGAATACTTGTAAAAATTAAGGTAAATAAACTAAATATAACTGCTTTCTATCCTGTTAATATCAAGACTTTTCCCTTATAGACAATAACCCCATGGGCTGAAAGAAGGCAGCTCAAAGCATGATGTTATCGTGGAGATACTAACCTTAGGGTGACACTGGAAATGTCATGAGGACAACCCAAGTTGCTGGGATTCATCCTTAATTATGTTCATGTGAGGTATTGCCATGTAATTACACATTTGAAGCTGTGACCCTACGAAGATGTTAAGACACCAAGAAATGTGATAATAAACATGCCTGCCAAAGGTCAGTACAGCCAGTGAGTTGAGAAATGCAGACAACAATTATAAGAAAAATTAATCTTGAAGGGGATAAAAAGAAAATGCAGCTTTCTAACTAAAGGACCAAATGCCTCCTTGGATCCCAGCCACTGACAAGGTGTTCTTCATGCTGACAATGTGCTGAGGAGTGGGTAGTGGTGGGTGGCAGAGATATCCTACACAGGATTAGTGCCACGGTGTTGGAAAAAGAGGAGGGGGGGGGGAATAAGAGGGAATGCCCCAGAAACACAACACCTCCTGACACGTATGGAATGGACTTTTTGCAGCTCGACTGAAACACTCCAGCGAGAAAAAGAGAAGGTCTGCAGGATTCCTCCGATCTTCTCCAGGGCAAAGCATTAAGAAACAGAGCTGTGCACGCTGATCTCGTGTCCGTTTAGCTCGTAACACGAGCAGCGTGCCCACTCCATGCCTAGTCTTTCAGTCAAGACGGTGAAATGTCAACATGTAAAGAGGCCTGTTCATTTATTATTGAATTAATCTGAATATTTGACAGTAACTAACTACTAACCAGTAGCTTTTTGCAGCAGTTGGAGTGACAGGTCCATTTTTACCTTTTGAGATAATGAATAACGATATAGGCTCATCAATTAGTCTCACCAGCACCTCCGCAGTGAGACATGGCAGTGAGACATGGTAGTGACAGTTAAATGACAGTGGGTATTAAAAGACAGACTTGACACAGCTAGTACAACATCACAAGAAGACTTACCCACAAAATTTTCTGCTGTCCAGATGTAACAGACCACAACGGCATTTTGGGACACTGAAAGTGAAAAGAATAAAGTAGCTGTGCAGGTTTGCAAACATATGACAAAAAACCCTGACAAGTTCATAAGAAAAAATAGCAGTATTCATGATCGAAACTGGCAAATTTATGACAAAAAGAAAAATAAAGGACATTTGTTATATAAAAAGGGGCAAATTAAAGGAGAAAAAACTAAACTCACTAGAATGACAGGAAAAAATGATTAAAAAAAAAAGACAAATTAATAATAAAAAAAGTCCAGTTGCCCCCAAAAGTCAAATTCACAATGAAACTGGTAACTTAATAAAGACATTAAAAAAAAAAAAAAAATTAAAAAAAAAAAAAAAAAAAAATTAATAAAAAAATTAAAAAAAATAGGTA
>VUQG01041546.1:0-13482 GCA_015106755.1 Etia nguti | reverse complement strand
TTGGACTTCTGGACAGGTAGAAGTTACCGTATTTTTCGGACCATAAGGCACATTAAGCGAAACAAAAGAGTCAGATAAGTCAAACTTTACTCAACTCATTCTTCTTGCTTCCTTTACTTTCGTATGATTGATTTATTAATGTTGAATTCTCTGGCAGCTGCTCTATTCCCATGTTCTGGACCTGAAAACAGGGTTTGATCTTTGGTTTCATTCTATAATTCTATAATTTTTTTCTATAACCGAATTTCCCGGAGGAACCCACCCGAGGGATTAATAAAGTTTTATCTAATCTAATAATACTGGACTTATTTTTCTACGAAGGTTTGAACTTTGAGGGTGTTTAAACAAGAGAGAAAAGTGTGAAAATGTTCATGCCTGTCTGAGAAAAGTGTCTAAAGTGTGTAGTGAGGGGTTTTACAGCCTTAAAACATCTATAATAATTGTAAAAAATAAAGTTGGCTACTTCGCGGATTTCACCTATCACGGGTTATTTTTTGAACGTTACTCCCACGATAAACAAGGGAACACTGTATCTCAATAAATCACATTCGATTCCCTCTAATGATCTCTCCTTATTGAATTACCCATGTAGTGTAGTTGATAATGAAGTACCAAAAACCAACCACCAGAAATGAGAAAGAAAACATACAATGGATTAGAGAAAGAGTTCTGAGATGGTGGTCATTTTGTTATATATCCATGAGGCAATACCAGAAACATGCACTGCAAGAGGTAAAGTGTTTAAATCTCTTTCCCAAATCCCATTTCACCTCCATTACTCTGTCTGTTAACTCAAGATAATACTTGGCTACTTGCCTGAACCTGACATAAGAAGCGATCAGAGGAGTTTGGATGTTTTAAACACCTTTGCCCACACAGTACCCACATGCAGTATGATAAAGCTGTCCTCTCACTGACAAAGTTCAACTTGAGATAATCTGTGTCCTCTCTAAAAACAAAGGCTTTCCAAGCAATGCCCAATTTTGCCACATTCAGTACACGTGTCCCGAATAGAAACTACAGCGTGGAATGGTGTTGAAGAGACTTAACAAGACTGTATTTAAGGCTTTCTGTTGTACAGAAGATGTGTTGTAAGATGTGGTTAGCATTGTTGTTAGCATTGTTCAAGTTCTACACTGGCCATATTAGTTTTGTTGGTTAAACCTAACCAAGCTGGAACTGAAAACCTCTTTCCTGAAGCTTGATTTCTACCTGACAAATCTTTTTAAAAATCTTGTCATCAGGATACAGTGACAAAAACTACTAAAAAGAAATCATCTGAGTTTATTTCAACCATGCAAAGCAGTTGCAAAACTACACAGGCGTCCAGTTAGTATCAAACTGAAGGTCACATTCCAGTGTGGTCAGACAGCTGATTGACACTGCAGCATCATAGGAGGATTTGTAGACAGACATTGGACTAAGACTAAGTTGGACGATGTAGAGATACCAGCCACACACTCAGACAAAAACTGGTTAATCTCAAAGACATAACTCCTAAACACAAACTTACACAAACAATGTAGTGTATGCTGTACAGTGTAGCGAGGAATGCCCAGACCTCTACATTGGAGAGACCAAACAGCCACTTCATAAACGTATGGCACAACATACCTCCACGGGACAAGGGACAAGACTCGGCTGTCCGAGTTTTGAGGATGCCAAGGTTCACATTTTGGACAAAGAGAGATGGTTTGAAAGAGGAGTAAAAGAAGCCATCTATGTCCACTGTGAACGACCATCTTTGAACAGAGGGCGGGGCTTGCGACACCAACTGTCTGCCATCTATAATCCAGTGTTGAGATCCTTCCCAGACGCCTTAACGCCCACTCACATCCTGGGCCTTCTGACCTCAGGAAATCACATGATGAGGTGGGGCTAGGTTTCACAATGAGCTCACCCGAAACCTTGGCTGATTGTGACCTACACCCATTTTCACACCTTGGCTCGTGTGACTAGGTTGAGGATCAATAGGGGGTCCATGTCCCTCATGGGGGGGACACTCCCATAGGGCTTAAAATCTGGGACTCTCTACAACTCTAATTTAACTCCCCACCCCTCTGTTTCTGCTGTCGTTTCTACAGAGACTTGTCTCTCTCTTATTCTAAGTTAGTGGGATAAAATGCTGCTTTGTAAATATTATTCTTGTTTAGACCATCATTTTGTGACCTGCAAAGAAGTACGAGAGGCAGTCTGTGTAATTTTCATGTCTGTGCATGCGTTTGGACTTGCGTTTTAATTGATCCTTAAATGTTGCTAGGTCTGACCTGGTAAAACTGCTGTCACGACTTTTACAATGTTGCCAGGGTGCTTCGTGAATGACTTTAAAATATCTAACTTTAATACAAATTTAGAATATATACGCCTGCAGTAAAGCCTTTCAGATGTTTTCCTTTTCCTATACATAATTTCTTTTTGTTTACTCACACGTCATCTCTGTAAGTTCTAGCTTTGCATCAGAACGGATGAAAAGCAACCAGGTCATTTAAATTCTCCTCTCATTATAGTCTGGGAGACACAGATAGAGAGGTCCAATTTACATTTAGATTGTTTCACTAGAAGTAAATTAATCAACACGGCAACCCAGCCAATTCACTTGTACAGAATACCTATAAGAATGGCACACATGTATATGTGTATATATATATATATATATATATATATATATACATCTTCATCTTTTTGTACTGTACTGTATATTCACGTGTACATGATACAAAATGAGGTGATTCATATACTTTGACTCATCTCTTGATCAGGATAAACCAATGACAAAATCGACTGAATCAGCGGACACCACGCTGTGAATTCTTCGCACAGCAGTGGAGTCAGTTATTTGTAACATTTAAAAAAGGCTTTTATCTTTCATTACCATGACATGGTCAGGGCTTCAGTGTGAGTGCTTTAGAGTTTCAATTTGCTGTGCTTGATAAAAGACGTGTACACCTCTATGACTGATCATTCAACACGGACATCCTGAAATTCCAAGCACACCAAGGCCAGTGTGGTTTTTTTGGGTGCTGATTTTATGTAGATGACCAGTGCAGTCCTCCTTTTTTTAACAATGTCCCATGTTGTTAATCTGAACGCTTCCAAAGTGTTTGCTGTCTTTCAGTCTCATGTTGGCCTCCTTCACTTCCATGGAATATTTTTGGATTTCATATTGAGAGTTCAAATTACCAAATGCAACACTTGAGATTCTTTTATCTGTTTAATTTGTTATGAAATAATGAGGAAAAGGTCAAGGGTCAGCAAATTATTATCCTCTGAAAATGGGGACTATGTGAAAAAATGTCTCTAATTCCCCCAAATTTAATCCAATGCATTTGTTTAAGTCTTTGAATTAAAGCTGAAAGTTTACAGTTCAATCCACTGTGATGGTTTACAGAGGCAAAAATTTTAAAATAAAAGGTATTACTATCCACTGCAATAGATGTGACTTACAACACCGAACTGCAGAGCTTATTTTGCAATCTTTGGTGCGTATATGTGTGACTATTTTGTCTTGTGTAAAGAATTGTATGGAAATTAATGGTGACGCTATGTCTTAACGATATGAAGACAAACATGTTTTGATGAACGAGCATCATTCCAAGGTCTACGTACATGTGACAAAGTAATGCCATGAGTTTTACTAATGCTTTAATATTATCATAGGATGACTTTTGGTGGGACTGAATACAGAAGTGTGGGCTTTGTTTCGAGCACATATAAGCAGCCCCTAGAGAATAAGGAGCCTAAGCTGAGCCAAGCCACTAATAACACTCACAGTAGTGCTACTTCACTGGGGGCACATAACACACACAAAGACCCAGGGAATCTGGAAGATTATTTCTGTCCTGCGCAGTTATTCATTCATAAGTCAACTCCAGTTCTGATGCCACTATATTTCAAATCCAACAGAATCATGCTGCTGTGAAATGCATTAATATTCAATTCAATTTTATTTTATGACATACATAACATATTATAAATAATATGTTATTTTAATGTTAGTCTGGCAGACTTACACCCAGGAGAACTGCAGCACATATACCACTGATTTGGGATGCCCTAAATGGCCAACTGATAATGTAGGAATCAGGAACGTGTTAATGAGCCCCCTGTGCCAATCTTAATCCATTTCTCTTTGACTATTCCCAGCAAAAAGTTACATTCACCCACATTTCTATATATAGTATTGCTTGATTAATATTGCTTGGGTAATTTACAGGATGGGTACAAACATGCAATATCTGATTACTTTATGCTGTTTAAGCTGAAGAGAGATCACTTTTATTTTGGTATAATTTTAATCAGGGTTTATTTTTATCTTATTTCCAATGACGAAGCTTTACTGGGTCAAAAACATGGGTCAGACCAATCTTACTAATGCACCTGTAGTCTCACGTTTATAATCAATTTCTGTGATTTTGCAATAATGTGCACAGTGATTTGTAAAGCTTTTCTGAAGTGTGACTTTCATTGCTTTTTTCTTAGTAGAAGCCACTAGCATGTATATACTCCATGATACTAAAAATCCAATGGCATATCACCTGCCTACCTAAATTGCCAGTGCATCTGTCAAAGGTTGTGTTTAATGTGACCTAAATGTCTTCTGAACTTTGATCTTTTGGGCTGATTAGTAGAGGCTCCTCCAACTCCTCCACAGAAATCTGAAGTACATCAGGACTTTAAAAGATCCATCTGCATACTCCAAACTTAAATTATGCATCAATACCAATGAATTTTTTAGTCACAGGCTCATCATGTTTCACTCTGTCTTTCATGATGTGAGGAGCCTTTTGGTATACAGACAGCAGGCAGAGGGCCTCTGTCGGTTGCACAAATTAAAGTGCAAATGTACCTTTTGTATATGCAGACTGTCACAGGGTGCCACAGCAGGGTTTTAGATTTGTATGCACTATTCAGTATGTATGCTACAGCTTCTTTAAGTTTTCTTTAAAACTGTTAAAGCAAAGGAGCGTTCCAACTGGATTTATACAATGCTCACAAACTGCTCTAGATGTCTGGGAAAAAAAACAGTGCTTTTTTTTTCATCAAAGTGCACCACGCCCATTTATGCTTTGCATTTTTGCATTTTGAAGGGCAACACAGCTGTTTAAAACCCTAGTGAAAGCTGGAATACTGCATTGGAGAATCATCTAGTATGAACAGAATTCTGTGCCGATGGACCCCCAAGTGCCAAAAAGAAAATGATATGCTGACAGCAATGCAAAGTATCGTGGTAAGCTTAGCTAGCTGTGATTAGGAATCCCAAGCTTTATGCTGTTTTTTCAAATAAAGGATTGATTTCAATTTCTGGTCAAAGTTTTTCTCTGGGTTTAAAAAAAATCCTCCATTTGGATTGCTAGAGACATGGGAAAATGGGAAAATAAATGACGAAAGACAGTTTTCATTTATTCTAAATGTTGTCATTTGATTTTCCAAGGATACAGTTAGTTTATAATGCACCCTGTTGATTTTGGAAATATAAATATAAAACCTATATTAAAAAATAAAACAAAATATGCAATGTTCAAATCATCATGTTTTATCAACTGTTCATTTTTGATGATATAATCTATAATGTGACTTTGACATGTAACTTTATATAAACTAAAATTATATATTGAAGTTCGTACACACATTTAATGTATATGTGTGTGATTACCTTTTTGTAAAAATTTTTCCAGTAAATGTTTAGAATATTAGCTTTACTTAAAAAAGGCTTATAATACTGCTTTAACACAGCATTTCAACATTTTGGTTTACAAAGTTTATCTTTTGAAATGAAGAAATAAATAAAATTAGCTTTACATTGACAACTCTTAAACAATTTGGAGACATTTGCTTCTTCTTCTCAACAATTAATTCTGTTAACAAACAGACCTTGACAGAAAACAATTGCCCCTCTTTCAACAATCTTGATGAAAAAAAAATTGAAATTATATGCAACTTCTGCTACACAAATGAAAGGGCTTTCTGCCAAATGGCTTTTTTTGAGTCATACAAACAAAACAGAACAAAAGATCAGAGTGAGTCGATCGACTGGCACTTTCCAGAAAACACCAGAACTGGCAGGCCCACCGCTGGCGCCCCATTCTCTGCACAGATGAGGGTGGGTTCACACATTTTTTTTGTCAGCTGCTCGCTGGTAACATTCTTCTCTTTCTTTTCATCCTTTGCTGGGATTTATCTTGAAAAGTATCTGGTGAATTAAAGACAACAACACACTCAGTAATTGATAATTAAATAAATTGTGACATTTTTTTCATAACTTTAAAATGAAAGTAACAAAAAAAAAACAAACCCTAAGAAATTGAAAAGAACAAGATCTGAATGTTCTTCCTGTTCCAGAATAGTGTGTATAGCCCAGGAGGGTTGGGTTTGGGTTTTCTTTTCCTTTATTTTTCCTCTCCCCTCCAACCCTTCTCAGGTGGAGTTATTGGGTTGGATCTGCCGCTCACAGGCAGTCTTCTTGCTCAGGCCGACCTTTCTGCACCTTTCTGAATGAAGTGACTAAGTCTGGTGTATTTTAAAGGTACAGTCAGACGTTTTGTACTCATCTTTTCTAAGATTTGCTTCCAACATTCTCGAGTATCCCACTGTAATTTAATTTACACCATAAAATCCTAAAAAGATACATTACAGAAATAATGTGTATACATGAATCTGATCATTTTTAAAAAGCGGTAAACTGAAGTGACTTCTTGAATTAATCATGGCATACAGACTGACACACTGCTTCTTATCCTACTGCACTGCTTTGATTGGTTAGTCTGCACAAACTGAATCCTGACTCGATGTCGATGTCCTGGCATGTTATTTTAACATACATGTGGTAAACTTTTAACATCGTGCTTTGGTAAAATGTTGTTAAATTATGTGCTATATTTGGTAGCAAACATGAAAAATAATTACAGATTACTCCATTGTTATTCACTGTGTGAAAGTAGCTGTTTTAGCCGTTCTCCCTTTAAGCTACCTTTCTGTTGATATACATCCATCCATCCATCAGGCTGCCGGTCCATTGCATTGCTAACAGAAGGAGACGGGCCAGCATTCACTCACTCACAACAGTTCATCTGTAAAGTAACATTTCACATAAAAAGCTGTGGGTAACCACACCTGTGTTTGTCACCGGGGGGAATCTGGTTTTTGCTTAATCCCAATATCATGACCTTCTACTGCAAATGGAGATATTCACCTTTAACTTTTCTTGGATAGTTTGAATTGTTGGTTTCACTATATAGTGTTTTTTTCCCCCAAAATATCATAATATTAGTAACTTCTTTACTAGTGATTTTACTTTATTCCTAAGTAAAGACACTAAAGACAACGTGCTATTATAAAACAAACAAAACCCCCATCGCAAACAGGTTCTCAATGTTTTTCACACCAAATAGATTTGGGAATATTCTATCCATGTGAAAGTAATGATCCACCTTGATATTGCAATTCTATTACGATTCACACAAAAGCCCCATTATCGGATGGCCACAACAAGATGTGATGGAACAGTGTGTGTTCAGCTTGCAAAATGATGTCTGGAACAAACTGGGAGTGTGTTCGACCAGCTAGGAACAGAGTGATAATGCTCCCCCGTTGTGCGGGTTGAACACAGATAGGTGGTACATCTGAGACACCATTCATCACACCTAACTCCACACACGCAGGGAGAATTTGTAAGCAGCCTCCAAAGTTTCTTTTTCAGCCTAACTGGTAGAAAGGGTATTTAATGCCAAGCCTCTGTGAGTGGAGCCAAGCAAGTTGTGCTCTCAGAAGTGTGAAAACCAAAATCAATCAACTATTCCAAATGGTGTACAACAGCACAAGAAAACAATTACTGTCGTATCTATGTCTCCATCCAGACAAAGAAAGAATTGTGTGTGTGAGATATAGATCATCTATGTACTGTATCTCCAAGGGTATTAAATACTGAAGACAGTGTGTGTGTGGACACTATAGATATACAGTCATATCTAATTGATCACATATTGATAAACATGTGATTGGCAATCTAATTACTTAACCGGCTGCAAACTGGTAGCCTTCTAGTTTTATACCTATATAAATGCAAAGTTGAGAGCCTTTATCATTTTGCAGTAAACTCCCATCCTGTAGCAACTACATCAGTATTTGTGGAGGAATTTGTGAATTCCTGTTTCACATCTAAGAGGTTTTGGCTGGACTCTGAATGTAAGTAATTTTTCCTCTTTAATGTAAATTTGAATACTTAAATTTCTGTTTAATATCTGTGCAATTAAACATCAACAGATTTGCAATTTATCACAATTAATTGGCACATTATTCCAGATATAATACATGTAACTGCAAACTTGAACTGATAGCAGACTCTATCTTATTAGTGTTATCTCGCTGTCTTGATGTTGCTTTGAAGACAGCAACTGACTTCAACTGACCTTTTCAAAGACAACAAGATTGTAAATTCATTGAACACATTCACATTAATGTTGGTTGGGTAATTGTCTCCAACTACCATGTGGCGAGGCGTGGTCTGCGATTCCGCTGCAGGTGAGATGGACCCACCTGCGTGGCATCTGCAATCACGCCTCGCCGGCATAAAAAGCTGTTCTGCCCTGTGGTTGTTGTTGTTCGTGTGTATGTTCAGCTGGCGACTGGAAAGTCGCAGCCACGTGTAGCAGCAACTGTGCAAATAGTGTGTGGAATAAACATGCAGTAAAATGTCATCGGGTCTGTCGTGGTTGTTCACACACCATTTTCCATAATGTGACTGTAGCATTAGCAACAATGCTAAAAGTTTAAGATCTTGTTTACAAGCAGTAGTTGTTAACGTTACTGGCAATATCACGGATGGGATTATGGACAATAAACACTTCTTTGGTGTTTGAAAAGGTTAAAGAAGATATAGTTGAGTGAATCATCAGTGAATGATTACTTTCACATGAATTATCTGCTATTCAACTGGTCACATCTTTAACAGATGTTTACCTGGCAGTGTTTTGCAGGAGCTTTGGAATGTGTCTAAAATTATAGCTTTGCCTAAAAAAATAAACAAAAACAGATTTTTTAATAGTAAATTGTACACCTCAGACCTTATGGGTTCTCAGACTTAACTTTTCATCAGACAGAAGCTATCTTTATGGCAGATCTTAAGGTTTTATTGGTAGCTTTTCTGAAAGTATTAAAATAACTTGTGGTGTTTCATTATGGAGTTCTGGTTTCACTAATTATGTATTCTGATGATTCAACGTGCAGGTGACCTGTTAAACAGGAAGTACTTTATATGTGGGGCTCCAAATGAATAAAGTGCATTTATTTATAGTGAACTACAGTGAAACACAAGTCTGATGGTCAGAGGGGTGAGAGGGTCCAGTCTCCTCGAGTCTAAATCGAATCAGTGACAGTTTTCTCCCAGAACACACTCCCCCGTCTGCTCACCACTCGGTATCCTGGGCACAGGAACAAAAAGGTGAATAAACTTTGCAGTACATACAAGAGCAGATATTTGAAGTTTACACAGCTACATTCTCGCCTCAAAATATCTTAAAAGTTTATTTTGTGATCCAGAAAGAGTAATAAGAGTAATATTAAAACTTAGTAGGGGCCGCCATTGTTGTAAACTGGAATTGGCTGGACCGCGCTATGAATTCTGGGATATAATGAGCCACGAAGGATACACCCGACCCATCTTTCAAATTCGGGGAAAAGCAGGACGCATTTGTCGGCCGCATTCAGAGGAGTCTACGAATTTGGACAGCCTACGCTGCGTCGCTGTGACGTAATCGGCCTACAAATGCGGCCTCAGGAGGATGCAGACCATGAATTTGGACACCCCAGTGTAGAAACAAAGGAAAGCTAACATAATAAAGCAAGAAACCATGAACCAGAAATGGAGGTTGTCTCATCATTACTGATTACATTATCTTTAAGATGGCAAAGGGCAACGGCTGTTTCAAGGAAATGCTCTGCATATGTTCCTACTTCTGTTTTGACGGATGCTTTCTCGCTTGTTCTGTCACATCTGGAGTACTGCATGATCATTTGATATGTGCTGCATAAAAATATCCTAAAAACAACATGAAAAAAATACAGAAATAAAAAATGTCAAGTTATGCAGAAGAAGAAGCCAGATTATTTCTTAATTCAGTGAATGATAAACTAAAACCAACTGTTCTGCTATTCATGCATGCATACTAATAGAGTGAAAGTTATACCACAGTTTCAGGGTTTTTTTTGATAAATTATTAAATATATGAATGTGAACCCCAGGGAGACTAGGTGTGCTCTGTGTTGTACCAGCTACCTGAAATATTAATTAAATTAACTAAGTTAGATACTGACCATATGTTTGCTAAAGAGTTGCTTATAAATACCGCAAAACTGAATTGTCCTCTTGTTTTAGAGCAGTGAGCAGTGATACAGTGAACTGTATCACAAGAGTCCAGAGAGCAGGTGTAGAAGAGAGAAGAGTGCAAGAAGGAATGAAAAACTACAAGAAAACAATAGCAGCAGCAGCACTCGGGGCTTCGCCTGTTTTCTATGCAGACAGCTGCACTCTGAACATATGCTCCAACAGATGGAGGTCCCAAGGTGACTTTGCCTCTGAGATATAGCCACCCGCCTCTGGTATTCTTAGCATTTCTGATTACCTGTTGAACAGAAGAGACTTTTGCATGTGCCGAGTGATAAAGTGCGTTCCAAATCAAGCGGTGCCTCTCACCTTCCGCAGAGACAGACTGCTTGCCCTCAGCATTTTTTGCAAAATGCCAGACATTCTAGAGCGGTAAATTAAACAGGAGCCATTTAAAATTCATAACATTGTGGAGGGGAAAAATGAACAAATGCAGCCATTAAGACATTTGTCGCAGTCTTCACTGGTCCACAGGGGGCGAAGAAGGAGGGGAGGAGAAAAAAAATAAGAGCTGGATGCCAAATGCTCAATATGAGAGTGGGATAACCATTTAAGAATGACAGATAAGTGATTTCTGCAGAATGCTTCTGCTCAGTTGAAAGAGAAATTTATCTGTTGGGAAAGTGTTTCTGCAAGGGGAGAAAAAAACATTAACTGAAGAGCCCTGCTGTTAAACGACAAGTACGCAGTGCTTTTGTTTTAACTTTCATGATTGACGAGACACAGCAAAGCTGAAAGTGGAATGTCATTAAGAGATCCCAGAGAAGCTGGAGTGGATGGAGAGGGAAGCGTGAGGTGAGAAAAAGGTGCTGAGAAATGCATGCTTGCACGCACACGCACACACACACACACACACACGCTTTCTTCTCTCTGACAGGAAATCTTTTGCTTCGCTCACCGTGTGGTTTTTGAGTGCCAGCGTAGGGAACAGGCTGTGTTAAAGCTTAGAGACAGCAACTGCAAGTCTCTGCCTGGGTGGGAGGGAAGTTCATGTGTTCTGTCAACGCCAAATGTTTTTCTTCGGCCTGTCGCTTAGATTAAAGTGGGCCAGCACCTTCAGCCAGTTTCGGCCGACCTTACTCATACTGCATCACTGCCAGCTGAGAGCAGACTTAGCCAACACACACACACACACCGCAGCCGTGAACTTTTCTCGACATACCCACCCAATAGAGGTGAATGTAAGAACACAAATATATGGCACGGTCAGACTGAACGTTTTAGTGGTTTTACTTTGTCAGTACTTTGTCTAATTGTGAGAAAGTGTGAGCAAGCACAGCAAATGTGTGCTTGTCTTGGCCCCTGCACACCTTACTCAGGCAGCAGCCTGACTCTACCAGTTTTTTCCTGAGTTCTTTGTGTATGCATAAACTGTCTCCCCGAGAATGATTAAAAGCATAAGTTAAAGTAGTAAAAATAAAAGCAATATCCATATCAAGTAACAGGAACATTTCTGCTGAGTATGGCCTGGAAGTCTTACAGTCAAAGTAGGATATGTGTCAATGTCTCAAATATGACACAGTAGGAATTAAGGCGTCAAGATTTGAGAAGCACACTCATACAGAGACCCGTTTCCAGCTCGGTTTCCACTCACAGTTTCACTTCTCTCTCTCCTTCTACCTCCACCTCTACCTGAGTGTGATTTCAACACGAGCCAGTGGAGCCTCCGTAACTGGTGTCCTACCTTCCAGGCTGTCTCTCCTTATCTTACATACGCAGTATGAATTGTGTTATCAACTTGTGTTTGGTTTGTGTAGTGTCTACACATATATTGTAGCTTGCAATTATTCTAACTAATTGAGGTGGAGTGACTGCAACCGGAATTCCATTCTTTTCTCTGTAACTCAGTCATTTAGCACTTAGCCTGCACGGCATTCTGCAACTCCAGCCAAAGGCAGCATAGCACAGATTTCTATCTTTGTCAACAAAAAGCACTGATTGTCTCACAGAGAGAAAGATGTAGAGAGAGTGAACATGACAGAGTGAACGTGCTTGGAGTTTCTGGGTGATTTTAGATTTGCTGGAGTGAAGATAATCAGCTTTCATTCCCCCCCATCTCCTCTTCCACACAGAGAATTAGAGGATGGGAAATTGGGAGGCAACAGGTAGACGTTGTAATTATTTGCCTCACTGTCAAAGACATTAACCATGGCTGAAAAAACAATGCAGCTTCAGTATTGGAGCAGAATAGGAAGCAGCGATTTAGTCACACACTCATTTTCAGTAGCAGAAAGCGGTGCTCTGCATCACGTCACGCTGTTCAGCAACTTCACAGAGCTGATTAGTGAGGAATGTGTCAGGACGAGGCAGCGAGGCTGATGCAACTATCATTACCTCTCTGGTTGATCTCTAAAGCTTTATTCAGCTTTCCAGCTTAAACACAAAGGCTGGTTTGGGGTCAGTATGTTCTACATTTACTGTGAAAAGAAAAATGCATTATGTACTAAACAACATTAAAAAAAAGATTAGAGGTGGCACACTGACAGTGTTTAGCACTGTGGTTAGCACTTACCTAACAGCAATGTTCCTGGTTTGAACAGCGTTGTCGGTCTCCTCGGGCCTCTCTGAGTGGAATGAGCAAGTAGAGTACCTGTGTGAGTGTCTCCCGCAGTGTGATGTCATACATGCTGTAGGGATGGTTGTAAGTGTGTGTGACTGTTTGTTCGTTGTTTGCTCGTGTGGGGATTAATCAGATAACGACTTGTATGGTTTATAGTGGGCAAAATGATGCATAACAGCAACCTTAAATTAATGAGTAATTAAGTCCTAGAGGCAGTTTAATATACAATCATAAGTGATTTAATGTTTTATGCTGCAGTCTGGCATTCCTTCCAGATGATGATTTGGTAAAAAAAATACAAAAATAACAGCACCCCATCCACACTGTCCAGATCTTTTTTTTCTCCTCTCTGTCAATCATACATGCATCTGAATCTAGCTAACGCTAGAAAAACAATTCAGTTCAATTCAATTTCAATTCAATTTTATTTATATAGCGCCAAATCACAACAACAGTCGCCTCAAGGCGCTTTATATTGTAATATAAAGACCCTACAATAGCACAGACGGCCCCCTATAAACAAGAACCTGGTGACAGTGGGAAG